>PVJO010025835.1:0-22241 GCA_004026905.1 Hystrix cristata
ACGTCCTAATACTTTCAAAATACAGTAGTACATGAGGTTCCCCACTAGAGGGTGTAATTTACTCACAGCGTCAGGAGCAAGCAATTACAGTAAATGCCTGCCAGCATTTAGAGACCTGTTGGGGCAGGCCAGAGTTCACAGCCCTGAAAAGGTCTCCTCTTTGAACAGGAGAAGCAGAGCAGTCGGATGACCACAGCATGGCTATAGCGGTAGGAAAATGACAAGTATTAAGGTGCTAGTTGGACGCTTCATTTCAGGAAGCACGAAGCTTCCTTAGTCTTGAAAAGGAGACGGTAAGGGCAAGAATGGTAAACAGATTTTTATCTTTCATGACAAATCTGATGACAATCCATGCCTCAACTGCTATGCTGAGAAAGATTTTGGGGCCACGTCCAGCTCAGTGGAATGTGCAGCCTTTGATTACTGGCATCTGCTGTGGCGTGGGAGAAGCAGGAGGGATGGATATAATGGCCACTTACCTCGTGAGGTGTTTCTCATAGGAACAATACTGACATTTTAGATGAGTCACTTCTTCAGTGAGAAAGACTGTCGAATGCATTGCAGGGCCTTCTTACACTTAATGCTAATAGGACTGCTCTAGATATTGTGGCAAGTAAAAATCAAGCAAGAAACAAGATGGTACATTGCTGCTAACAAGTGCTGCATTTGTCATCCTCCATCCAAAGACTGCCAGGAAATCACCAATAGTTGAACATGTTGAGTTTGTTATTCATTATAACCTGAAAGAAAACACACACTCAGAGCCATAGGGCTTGTTGATGAGAGAGTATTAGGAAGTATTTTTGTAGGATTTGAGATCATTAGGTCATTTTTGAGAAAAGCTCAGAGAGGCTGTGCTTTGGATTGGGTGTTCTAAACAAAGCGAAGTAATCTTATCACTGGATATCTTTAAAAGCCTCATTTAAAAGGAAAGATTGTACCGGGGGAAGAAGCAGCAAACATTCATATTCGTCTAGATAAAAGGATGTCTTGTACTTTGTGGCTTGGCTAATGTTCGTGTTTTGCCTATGTTGAGATTCGATCATGGTATAATATTTGTGTTGTGATTCATCACAGTTACAGAGTGGCTTTTCCAGACGTAAACATTTTATGAAATTGTTACTCTTACAGAACAATATCAAAGCCCAAGCTGAACTGTGCCAAGGGCAAGGTCAACTGCTGGACACCATGGGTTGTTTTTCTTGCATTTTACATTGTTTAATAATGTGTGTTTTCTTGCTTCCTTGCTTGATTAGAAACTGTAAAAGTGCAAAAACCTATTTTGGTTACCACCGAAGGCCAAGAGTCTAGCCATACCTTTGAATCGCATACGAATTTAAACTTTATCGGATAAATGACTGCATGGTTCAATTAGCCTATTAAACCGTGAGTTGCTAATTTCAAGAGTTACTTTCTATCCAGTTCTGTATGTCTACAATCCAACACTGTTCTCAGACATCTCATTAAACACATCCCAAGTCAAAGGAGCTTTCCATAGGATACTATTTATTGATTGAAAAAATAAGACAATACAATGAATTCCACTTTATGGAGGAAAGACGATGCTTAGTTCAAATGGCTTCATGTGTGGCGAATGGAGAATACTCATTCACGATCACAGGGGCTTGGTGCACATTCCTCCATGTCGAATTGTAAGAGTATGATTCAGAGCTCTAAGAGAAATTAATGTGAGTATTTAGAGATTGGTCGTTTGTACGAGCCTTCTTCTTCTTAGCCGAGATGAATTATAATAGGGATTTTAAGGGAAGGGAGCACTTGGTTTCTAAATTTCTGACTTACCAACAGCCCATAGCTACAAAGATTTTCCTCTCACCTCACCACACCCTTTCACCTGGTAGGCCCCACTGGTGTGCAATCATGACGAAAAACTATTGGAGTGTTTAGCAAACGTGTAAACCTATATGTTACAAAGTAGAGGGAGTTTTAATTAATGGCTTGCTGAGACACTTGGGTGAAATCATTTTACTTCTGTGAATCAGAATTATTGTGTCTGTGAAATGCTCATAATTTCGTGTAGCTACTTAAATAGACTGTTTTGAGGCTCACCATGAAGTTGCTCTATAGGTTGCAAAGAAGATGATTGCTTATTATTAGGCAAGAACAACATAAACACAGGAGTATGGAAAACATAAGTGAAAAATGTTTGCCTTCATCAGCAGAAACATAACATCAGCAAGCCAGTTAGTGCATTTTATACTAAACTATGGTCAGCTGACTTTTGTTTGTATATATAATATAAAAGTGTTCCATTAAAGATTAGCAATAGCCATGTAGGAGCTACTGTGAAATGATAAAAAATTTTGTTAATTTTCTGTAAATACTACCTATTAGACATTGGGCAAGACAAATATTTTGGAGTTCTTTCTTTTTCATGTGTAAAAGGGAATAACTCTTCCCTGCCTACCATGCATTATTGATGTGGATCTTATAAGGAAACTACTGGGGAAAGTACTTTCTAACAATAGCAGGCTTCTAATCATATATAATTAGAAGCAATAGTCTGAAAGTAATAATATTTTGTTCTTTTTGTTTGCTTTTGCTGTTGTTTTGTTTTTGCTTTCCCTGCACCTACCACAGTGTTTGGGAACTTACTAGATGCTCATTAAACACTTTTCCTCTTAGCCCAATTGTGTTAGAAGAGATGTTAAGGAAAGGGAGCCCTTGATTTGTAAACAAAATGTAAGAAAAAAAAATCACAATTCTGAGGATCAAATTCAGGGCCTTACAAATTAAGAAAGAACTCTACTACTCTATTATTGACCTGCAGAAGTAGCCCAATAAATTGTTTTTTTAAAAATCCTAGAATTATATTCAAATACAAAATTCTAACTATGAGATAAGATAATAGGCTCTGGGAGTCGAATATCCAGAGTTTTAAAACTTTCTCCCCTTATGAGCTGTGATAATTTGGATAAATTACTTACTCTCTCTAAACTTCAGTTTCATCATCTATAGTATGGGAGGTGGTACCAATACTTACTTTGCAACACTATTTTGAATACTGAATGAGGTTATTCCTCTGTAAGACCAAGCACAATGAATGTTAGGTAGTAAATGCTACTCTAAAATCAGATGTATTTGTATATTTCAAAGATATTTCTAATATGTATTCCTTTTTAACATTTTATCAATATGTTACAAATATATTTTGTAAAAGTCTGATCATATTATATGCGTTATATTATATCTTCCTTCATAGTAATATTATGTCATGTTATATTTAGAAAATTTGATATGTGATGTCTAGTGGGATATTTTTAAACAGTATGCACAGGGCTGAGGCTGTAGCTCGGCAGTAGAGCACTTGCCTAGGATGTGCAAGACCCCAGGCTTGATCCCTAGCACAGCAAAAAGTAAATATGGTATTTGGCTAAAAAAGGATGAGCCTTTGTGCAAAACATAGAAGCCGAGACCTTTTTTGTGCTTAGGTGTCTCAACCTAGACTGTTCCAAGATGCAGAAACAAAGTACCTGGTGGAATCTACTGGGGCCTGAATGATGGAGGGAGTTAGTGTAGCTAGTGCAGAGAAGAAAGCAACTGTAGGGCTGAAGGAGATAATAGGTGCGACAGTAGGGGTGTCTGACAATTCTTATGTATGAACTTCTTCTGAAATGGTATGCATGAAAATCAGAAGAGATCTCTCAACTGGCCTAAAATAAAAAGAAGACAGGCACTAGTGCAGAAGGGCACTAAACATCAGGAGTGCTATTTGAGTGCCAGCTCCATGATGGCAAAAAGGGCAGCTTTTATTTGAGAAGTCTGCGCTTCTCTCAATTATCTTTGAGACTGGTAAGAACTCTTTGGGAAATAGAAATCTTGGGAAATACAGGATTTCTTGCCAGTAAAGTCTATGGGCATTGGCACATTGATATTTATTGCATTACTGTACACAGTAGCACAAGTGCATCTACTGTTCCATATGAAGTATTAATTGTAGATATATTATAAATTATTGAAACTATTATTAGAATGTTTAATTTTTTCCTAGTATTTTACTCTTAGAATGATTATGCTGACTAGTTCTGTACGTTATTCATTGACAAGACCTTTAACAAAGAATCCAGAATAGTCAATCTGAAAACGAGCAGAACCGAAGAACTTGTGCTGCCAATTTCTAAATTTAACAGTAAAAACCTACAGTAATCAAGACAATGGGATATTAGTATAAAAAGAGATATATATAGATGAATGGAACTGAAAATCTAGAAATAAACCAAATTGATTTTCAAAAGGATGCCAAGCCAATTCAACAGGGAAAGAATATTTCTTTTAACATGTTGCTAGAGTAGCTACACACAAAATGAGGAAATTGTGTCCCCCTACCTCATGAAAAACAAGAAGCAAAAACACCAAAACCAAAAAAAAAAAAAATCTGAAGATGGACACAAAACCTAAGTGTAAGATCTAAAACTGTCAACTCTAAAGAAGACATGAGTAAATCTTTATAACCTTGGGTTAAGCAATGGCTTCTTAGAAATGGCACCAAAATCACAAACAGTAATAGATAAATTGGACTTCACAAAAATTAAAATTATGCTTCATAAGGCATCATTATTGAAATAAAAAGATGGCCCATATAGTGGGGAACAATAATTGGAAATAATCTTTGATGTGGAACTTACATCCAGAATACATAAAGAACTCTTACAATGCGATGGTAAAAAGACATTCTGATTAGAAATTGAGCAAAGAATTTGAAGAAGTATTTCTCCAAATAAGATACATACACTGATAGTAGGCCCATGAAACAATATCTAACATTGTTAGTAATTAGGAAATACAAGTCCTAGCTGTAAGATTCTGCTTCATACCTATTAAGATTGTTATCATCAAAAATGGCTAGCATAAAAAAGATGGATCATAACAAGTGCTGGTGAGGATGTGGTGCATTTGGAACCCTCAAACATTGCTATGCTATTATAAAAGTTTGAAGGTTCTCTGGAAACCAGTTTTGCAGTTCCTCAAAATGTTTAGCATAGTCTTACCATAAATCCCAGCAACTCACTCATAGGCTTACAGTCATGAAAAAACAATATGCGCCCACAAAATACCTTGTATATGAATGTCATAGTAGTGGAAGTTGTAAAACTTTGCAAATATATTAAAGACAACTAGTTGTACACTGCAAAGGAATGCATTTATTATTTACCCTTCTATTGAAATTAAAATCCTGTGGATAAATCCTTAACACTGAGAAGTTGTTTGTATTTTCACATTAACCTCCTTCTCTTTCCTTCTTAATATTTATCATAACTCCAAATATTTTGAGATCTCAGGAAATGGGTAGACAGCAGACTTGAAGTGAGGATGAAAGAGGAGAGCTAAGCCTAAACTTGGGAGAAGGAGTAGGAATCACTTGCACAGTTTCTCTGCCTCTGAGGGAATCCATCTGTGTGAACTACTGAATTATGACCACAGTGGAGGTCATTTGGAGGCCTAGAAGATGACAGTCTTGAGGTGATCTGGAAGATATCGCTGTACTGGCTGAGGATAATTAGGGTTCAAGTTATCTGATCTGAGTGAAGGAAAGTATAAATACAGAATGTACTGTACTAGAGGGTAGTGCATGTGAGGACGTGTTGATGGGAGGGTGACCAACCATTCTAGTTTGTCTTCGACTGCCCTATTTTAGTACTCAAAGTCCCACAACCCAGGAAAACCCTCAGTACCAGTAAAGTATGACTGGTCCTCTGATGGGTAGAACACAAGGTCACTCACACTATTATTTACTAAGGGCCTACTATGTGACAGGCACTATGCTAAACCTTCTTTGTGCATTATCTTTTTAAATCCACCTAGGTGACCTCTGAGGTAATTCCAGAGCTTAAGCCAACTGTCCTAAATCATATTGTTTAACAGAACTGAGATTCCAATCACTGTTTATAAGGTTTAGAGTCTTCATTCTTAATCACATACCTCATTCTGAGAGATTGAGCCAAAAGAACAGGTGGTAACATTTTTAAAATTTTCTCTAAAGGGTGCTTAATTTTATAAATATATTTTATATCCATTATTGCATTCATTCTTCCTGGGAACCATCTGATGTATCCAGTTACTTAACGCGTAGTTGCAGGAAGTTTATTTGATAGTGATACTGTGTTAGATGCTGGGAATACAACAGATACCTACCTTCTGACTTTATGAGAAGTCATGAATATGGTAAAAGGACAGAAATAAACAAATAGAAGCTGAAACTCTTTTTTTGTGTGTGTGTGTGCTGGGGATCGAACTCAGGGCCTTGTGCTTACAAAGCAAGCACTCTAACCTCTGAGCTAAATCCCCAGCCCCGCTTAAAGTCTTTAGAGTTACGATAAATATTAAGAAGGAAAGAGAAGGGGATTAACGTAGAAAATACCAGAAGTGAGTTTATTGTAGATAGGATTGTCAAGGAAGACAATATATTCCCAAATAGTATGTATTTAGGCTGACACTTAAATGATGGAAAATGCACTGGCCTTGTGAAGTGCAGGCGGAAAACATTTTCATAGAGGAGGACAATTTGCCCAAATTTCCAAAAGCAGGAAAAATCAGGAAATTTTTGATATGTTTCAAAATATCAGGAAAGAAGAGTCAGTGTGGATGCAGTATATTTGGCAAGTGACATGAAAATACAGATTTGCAGCTAAGAACTTGAGTTTTGGAAGGCCTATGAGATTTTCCAGTATCACATACCCAGAAGGACAGATTTAACCCAGGTTCTTCTAACCTTGAATGCTAAAACTTGTGGTTTTAGTAAAATTTTATAAAGGGCAATGTTTCTTACAGCTATGATTTTCAAAGATTTTAGAAACAAAATCTTTTTTTCACACACAATCTCATATTGAAACTCATGTTCAAGGGAGACAAAGGGAGGACTCTCTTCTGAATCTGGAGATGGGAGTCACACTGCCATTTGTTTACACCCTGTCACCCTCACTCACCTCAGGCCCATCCTCATGTTAGTTAACAGAATCACGTCTTAAGGAGTTCATACGTGTTTCCAAAAAATAGTGAATGTCAGTTCGCTATTACCAGTCATATACATACGAGATTCTCAAAAGAGGGGTCTGGGTTTGTTTTTATGTTCTCACTTACATGTTGGCGAAGCAGTACACGCAGGAATTAGAGTATGTAACGTTATTAGAGGCACACAATGGGCTGACTCGTATAGAGCATATGTGGTGCCGCTGTTCAGCCTCCTCTTCATAATGATGGCACGAGATGGTCTAAAATAAAATTCGCAGGTCATATTCTCTATCCTGCAGTGATCTTTTACTCCCTCTAATACAATTGGTTGGGTTTTTATTTTGTGCGAAGAGATCACACTCTGCTAAATTGTCATAAATCTCAAACACCAAAGCTAAGTTACCATAAATTTAGCTGCCAGGGCCTATGAGATTACCACCTTCTAGGATAAATGAGGCTATACAGTCCAGACTCTTGGCTGTGCAATGCATGTCAGCACCCGGTGAGAAGGGAAGGAAACCATTACTAAGAAGTAAAAAAAAATAGCTATAGCCATCATTTGGGAATAACCAGAAACATTGCTCTGGTACCACTGGAATCATTTCATTCCTTCACACACACACACACACACACACACACACCCCGCCATTTCACTCTGTAGTCAGGAACAGGACACAGCATGACGTCTTACTCTGACATCAGCTGTAGTTAAGTCTTTTGGAGATTAGGGTTCTGGAAATAGTAAGGGAAGGAACCATAAGGTTAAAATTTTCCTAATTATCTCCCCACTGTATTTTGCTTTCCTCTCTATTATGAGTTGGACTAAGCTGGATTTAAAGATCTTGACTATGAAAATAATTTGTCTATACGCGGGAGGGGCTTGGGAAGTTTGTAAGTATTATGTAATAAGGAGTTTAGACTGCACTGCCACATTTTCCTACACCAGTAGTTCATATCAGTGTATTCATTTACACAGACTATCAGGTGATTCTTGTTTATGTAAAACTTTAACGCCTGCTGTTACAGGAATGTTCTCCAAACTTCAGTCCCATAGTTCATGAGTCCTTCTGCTGTTTTTCATCTGCTATTTTTCTTCAAAAATATTTTTTCTTTAACAGGCTCACCTTTTAAACTTGACTAACAACATTGGATTTATAGTAAAGATGAATATCAACCATAGATGTGAAACTATATTTTTCCTAAAACATTAAAGAAAGGCGATGACTATTGAAATAAAAGAGATTCATTGGCAGAGTAAGTAAAATAATCATTAATACTATTACAAAGAATTCCAGTCATTCCTTGAGAAACACAGTTTATGTCCCTTATCTCCTCTTTTACTGGTTAAGTCTACGTAGTATGTTTGGGAGGGCAAAGAATTGATGCTTTATTAGGCTCTAAAACATGCAAATGACTTTTAAAACTGGATACAAGTTTGGGAAGGATACTTAGAGGAAATTATTAACACAAAAAACACTACACTGAAATAATAGACCTCCAAATAGTTTAAGATAACTGGAATCTAGGATGGAAGAAGGGGAATTCTCTCAGGGAGCAAAAGGCCAAACAACGAACTATAGAACTGATCCCCAAAAATAACAATAATAAGAATAATGATGAAAATGGGGAAGTCAGAGGGGAGGAGGTAGATGGGGAGGGAAAGGGGAATAAAAAAGAATCAAGATGGACTATGCACATGTACCTACTCCCTAAGATCAGTGTAAATTTCACGTACTTTGAACACATTCTAATAAAATTTAAAAAGAACAATGTTAAAAAGAGACTGGACAAGGAAAGCAATTTGTAAACATGAAGAAGTTTTATTCTGAAGACACTAGGAGTCACTGTTTTAAACAGGAAAAAGTCTCATTCAGATTTATATTTTAGAAAGTCCATTTTCCAGATTAGAACAGAGGTCAGCAAGCTTTTCCTCTTAAGAACAAGTTAATATTTTACGATTTTTTGGACAATTTGACCTCTGTCACAACTACTTAACTACGTTGTTCTAATCTAAAAGCAGCCATAGATAAAATGTGAACAAAGGGTGGTGCCTACATTCCAAGAAAATCCGCTTTTTCCAAAACAGATGGCCCTAGTTTGCCAACTCCTGGGTCAGACTAAATGTAAGGAAAACATCATATGGCTATTGCAACAACAAGGGCAAAAGTTGAGAACTTGAACCTGGGCAAAAGCAATGAAACTGGAGGAAGAAAGAGAAAAAAATTAGGAACTTTAATTGCCAGTGGTATACAATGGCATGAGAGCAAAAGAGACAGAGATGAGTTTTGGTTTTACCTCAAATGGATTTTGATAGAGCTATTTAGATTGAACTGCATGATAGTGTCATTATGTAGACTGAAAATGGCCAGACATTGGTAACTTTGTAGTGGCTTAATATGTTTCTGACTAACAGAAATTTTACAAGACTAAGACTGTAAAAATTATTCTTACCCAGGAAGTGGCAAACTTACCTTCAATGCATGGTCACCAAAGACATCTGAAATTAAAAAAAAAAATTAAAGGATCAAGTAAAATGATGCAGTGTTGAAACATGAGCATCTAATTTTTTTCCCACTAAGTCATCATATGTAAGTTAATGGCCACAAAATTTGCAGAAAAATGAGTGTCTTCTTCCTATAAGGTTTATGTAGTGATGTTTGATTCTCAAACATTGTTTCCTTCTTCTCCTTTTGCCTGGGACCCTTAACATTCCTTCTGGAAACACATTAGCCTGTTTCCAGTTTTAATGCTGAACTAAGACAGGAAGGAATTAAATTCAAGCTTCATCCTCCAGGAGTCAGCAATATTATCTACTGAACCTGAACTTTCTCTTTGCATCTCCATCTACCTGCACCACTAACCTTGTGGATTCACTTTTACATCATGAACTTCTGTTGTTGGTGTCACTTTGCTGGAGCAAGTTAGGAAGAGCTGGTATTCAGGTTTGGTATTCTAGTGGTAAGCAATGTCAAAAACTGACACTGCTTTGTGTAGAATGCATTTGTGTATACACACACACACACACAATATCAATGTGTGGAAAAGTGGGGTACAGGAGAATAAGGAAGAGGGAGTGGACCCAAAATTGATTATTAACAGAGAAGGCCAAATTGTTTGCCAGATATAGACTATAACTCTCATAGATCATCTTTTAAATATCTCAAGTCTGAAAATTTCTATATGAGAGTTCTTGGAATATTAACCAAGCCAACCACTGATACTTATTTTAGTTGAGGTAGTGAATTCTTTAACTCTGAGAAATAATAAGAGTTTCAAAAATTCTTACATCTAAATAGCAATTATTATTGACTAGGTACCACCCTGGAAGATCAAATGTTCTCTCCTTCCCCAAGATTCTTTGGTAAATTCTTACATGAGAAATAGCCAGTAGCCAGAATAGCCAGGAAGAAGTTTCTCATCTTTTTCATGAGGAGCAATATGATTTATCTACCTAACTCGGTTTCATCCAGAGTTTACTAGGCTCAGTGTTCCTTATGAACCAAGGGCTCTAGTCTTATTGGGAGAACCTCAGTCCCCATTATGAAGTCATAATGAAGTTATCTATTTACATGTGGCACCAAGGGCAAAGTCATAGGTCATCAGACACCAAGAAGACTTTCAGAATATATTTTATTCTTAATATGCTGTAAAATTAAGTTATGATAGTGCACATTAATATTGTTTTGTTTGATAGATTACTGTTCAGTCCCATAGAAGTATATTCTGCTCTTTAACTATCAAGGGGAAACAAATATGAAAAAGATTAACTGAGAATAATTCTGGAGATTTTTGAAAATCTACATGTTTTCCCTCTCTTTGGGTTTCCTTCAACATTGAGATTCAGTATTTCCAGAGCAGAGAACTGATAGAATAGGGAATTCAAACTTTAACACTAAAGGGCTGAATCTCTGTATGGTTCTGTTTTATTTCATCAAAGAGAATTGGGGGATAGAGTCTTGTTAGAGACTAGGACAAAGGGATATATTCTTGTTAGAGTTGTGTCTTTATCCCTTGTTATTATCACACTTATTTCTACCTCCCTAGACATAGAACTTACCATCTCATATTTAACATAAAACAGTAAAGAAATAACCAGAGATAATCATGCAAACTCCAGGCTATTATGTGCTGTTCTGTTAAAATTCCAGGCATGAATAACAAGGAAAGGATCTGGAGATCATACGAATCATATAAAATCAGAGATCTTATGTTATCAAAGCAAAATATGAGAAAATCAGGCCTAACTATAAAGGAAAGTAGTCTTTGCAAAAATAAGATCTGTTCTCAGATTTCCCAGGGACACCAGGTTTTTCTCAGGGATAGGGTCTGAATAATAGAGATGGACTATCTTAGAACAGACAGTTCCTTCTATAGAGCAATGGAATGAAAAGAAAGATTGAGCCAAGAAGCTTAGGTTCTCACTCTATTTCCCAATTCTTACCAGGATAAGTAAGTCCTGCTCCATTTCAGGACTTCAGGTTTATCTCAGCTCAAGTTTCAGTCCATGGCCAGCCAGCTCCAGAGAAGAAACAGGATGGCAGATGGGCACAGGGAGGAAAAGCTGCTCACATCATAGAGGTCAGGAAGAAGAAGGAGAAGGGAGGAGCCAGGAAAGGAGATAGGGCCTTCTAGGTCACACTCCCAGTGACTTCTTTTTCTGATCAGACCACTGCTCTTTAACAGCAAGTTAGCTACAATGCTGCCATGGTCCAATCACCTTCCAAAATCCCTACCTATGAGCACATGAGGCTCTTGGGCGACATCTAGATATATACCATAACAGAGACATGTTTCTCATCTTTGAGTCTTGTCTTTGTTACTTTCCTCATTGTCAAGACACAATATCCAACATTTTCAATGTAGAGGACAGGTTTTTTTTAGCTCATGTTATTTATTGTTCATGATCAGCTCATGAATATAGCTCACGATCAGTTCATGATAGTTCCAGGGCAGGAACAGCACAGCAGAAGGGCATAGCAGAGGTAAACTGCTCACATTTTGGCATCCAGAAAGCAGAGAGCAAGGGGAGGAGCCAGGGAGGGAGATGTACTTTTCCAGGTCAAGTTCCCAGCCACCTCCCTACCAGACCCCACCTCCTAACAGCAAGTCAGCAATAGTACACTCATGATCTAATTTTCTTTAAAAAGTCCCACTTACGAGTGCATGAAGCCTTTGGGGGACATTCTCAATACAGTGATACCTTGGTTCACAAACAAAATTGGTTCCATAATTCTGGGGAAGATGGCCACAATTATATTTGTCACCCGATATG
This sequence comes from Hystrix cristata, assembly GCA_004026905.1. Classification (NCBI taxonomy): domain Eukaryota; kingdom Metazoa; phylum Chordata; class Mammalia; order Rodentia; family Hystricidae; genus Hystrix; species Hystrix cristata. The sequence goes on from PVJO010025835.1 coordinate 12,239, forward strand.
AAGTTTGAGAACAGAAGCAAAATTTTGCTGAATGCGTCTGTTGGCAAACTAAATTGTTTATGAAAAGAAGCAGTAGCAGACCCCTTTGAATCATGGCTGCAGAAATCTCTGAGTGTTGGTATTGCTGAGCCCCCTGGAAACTCTTTCCTAGCTGGCCCCTCTGAATGAGCTAGGTTCCCTGGGGCTCTCTTTTCAAAACAAAGTCTTTCACTGTTGCAAGTTTGAGTTTGAGAAGGTTGGGATCTTGCTTTTTTCTGAGATGGCCTCAAGGCATCTTTCCTGTTCTGATATAAATTACTTGCTTTCTCTTTAAAGCTAATTTTTTCAGCAACCAAGCTGACCTGGGCCAAAATTTTACAGGCCCCAATTTTATAGTCAGGTCCTTTCTGCTGAAACTCGAATCTTTTCATATTACTTAACTGTGATGTTTGCTCTCAATTCTCAATATATAGCTGGCTAAAAACCTCCAACAATGTCCATACCACAGCCTGAACATTGGGTTCCTTGACATTTCCTTGACATATTAATTAGTCCACAGCCTTTAATTTTAGTTTCCTGCAAGAACATGAGCAAAATGTACACAAATTTTCTGCTAGAAATAACACACATGACCTGGAGTCCAACTGCCAATGGAATCCTTGTTCCCAACTGAAACCTCCTGAGCATTCTGCTAGTCTGAGCTCTGACCATCTTACAGCATTCTAGGACTCCTCTAGCTGGCATCTCTAAATCTTTCCAAATTCCTCCTGTGAATAGGATCCAAAGTCTTCTAAATGTCTTAGTAACTTTCTCATTGTTGAAACAAAATATCTGATATTCACAAATTAAAGGAGGAAAGGTTTACTCTGGTTCAGTTTTTAGAGGTTTTAGTCCATAGTTGGCTGGCTCCCAAGCAGCCAACATAGCAGAGGAGCTTGGCTCCAGTAAGAAGCAGAGCACAATTAATGGAGAAGGGAGGGAGATGTATTCCTCCAGGCCACATCCCCAGTGACACACCTCCTCCTATCAGGTTTTATCTCCCAACATCACATTTATCTATAATAGTCCACTGATGAGCATCATACTTCCATGATCCAGTAACCACCACAAAGCCCCCACCGATGAGCACATGAGGCTTTGGGAGGACATCAAGATATAAACCATAACATTCCACCCAAGCCACCCAAAGACTCATGTGCATCCTTTCATGCACAATGCATTTAGTCCATTTTTTTTAAGAGTTGCCAAAGACCTGACAGTTTCAGCATTGCTGAAAAGTCCAAGTCCAAAGTGTCCTCTGAGACTTAAGGCAAACTCTGAGCTGTGAGCTCCTGTAAAGATGAAAAGTGTTATGGTTTGTGTCTAGATGTCCCCCCAAAGCCTCATGTGGTGAGAGATAGCTGGATCTAGAGTGTGGGCTGCCCTGGGGGCAGGTAGCCTAGATAATAGAGGAAGAATGCTTAACTAACTGCTTGTTTGCATTGCTGATTTGCATACATTCCTTGCATTTTCCTCACTTTGCTTTGCGGCCGGCCGCCGGTCTGCACGCCAGCCCCGCCGCCTCGGACCCAGCGGACTATAGACTGAAACCTCTGCAGACTGTGAGCTAATAAACCTTTCTTCCCCTAACTTTGGGTGTCAGGTATTCTGTCCCAACAACGAGAGAAAAGTAACTAAAACAAAAAGAAAGTTAAGTACTTCCAACATAAAATGGCACGGGATAAACATTCCCATTGCAAAAGAGAGAAATAGATGATAGAAAGGAATGGACCAAAGCAAGATTTGAAACCTGCAGGGCAAACATTAAATCTTCTAGTTCCAAGTTCATCACCCTGGGCAAGTCATGTTGAAATGTAAACTACAAAGGGCTTGGATGACTTCACTGCTATGGAATTGCTGGTGGTTGGCTTCTACTGCTCATGGCTTCTCTCTTGGCCTGGCTTTGCTCACTCCTTGTGGTTCTCCTAAGATGTTCCACGTTCCTGGCTTCTCCAACTTCCTGGGGTCTGCACTGCACTTTCAGCTTCACATTCACAGCTTCACAGATTGTTCTCTCAGGGGAACACTGCTCAGCCTGCTAGGCCTTCTTCCGAAATCTAGGTGGAAGCCTTCATGAGTCCACAATTTAGTCTTAGTCACTTCTCTCATTGCTCTCCATTCCTGTAAAACCAGCACCATGTGGTTAATGCCAGTGTCTGTCACCAGTAGTTGAGCCCTTTCGCATATTTCTGGTGGTTACAGGGGCCTCTGAGTGCATGGCTGGTTGAGCATGATGACCTGAACCCTGGGGAATGGATTCATCTGAGGTCTCACTAGAATCTCCCATCAAGCCCAGCTTATAGCATTCTAGGGCTTCTCTAGGAGGCATCTTCAAATCTTTCTAAATACTTCCTGTGAACAAATTCCAAAGGCTTCCAAATCACATGCTCAGGTATTCACAGCAACTGTCTCATTTCTAGTACCAAAATATGTCTTAGCACTTCCCTTGCTGCTCAGACACAATACTTGATACTTGCAAATTAAAAGAGAAGGCATTTATTCTGGCTCCTGGTTGGCTAGATTCAGAGCAGAACAGTGTGACAGAGGATCATAGTAGACCAAAGCTCCTCATTTTATACTGGCCAAGAAGCAGGAAGTGAAGGGAGGAATCAGAGAAGGAGATACACCCTTCTAGGTCATATCCAGATTAACCTGCCTCCCTCAACCAGGCTCTGCCTCCTAACAGCAAGTCAGCTATAGTGCCCTCATCATCCAATCCTCTTTCTAAAGCCCTACTTATGAGTGCACAAGGCATTTTCAGGATAGTCTCAATATTAACAGGGCTATTGAGACAGAGGCAAAGTGAATCATAGTCTCGCAGAGATATGGACAAGGTTTCTCCATGAATGGAAAGTTAAAAGAAAAGATCTTGTTTCAGGCTTTGAAATCCTGTGATTTTATGATTTCTTGACAGTCATAAATATGCATTTTCAAAATGTCCTCCAGTTGAAAAGTATGCTTACAAGTCAACGAGATGACAGTATCTTAGAATTCCTTGGGCAGGAAGCTGTCGAATAGCTGCTCTTGCCTGGTAAGGACAGCAAAGGGAGGGAGACTTACACTTAGGACAAATGCAAAGACAAAACAAAGAAATAAGAGGCTAATGCCATTCTTGTGATGCTGAGGTGACCAAGGGCAGTGAGATGAAGGCGAGAGGTATTCTGGCAAGGCCAGCCAAACCTCCCGTACTTGCATTATATATTCAAGCAACAGATTTCATCTTGATTATTAAAATTATCTGTCTCCCAAACCCAACCATAAGGTCAGGAGCCATTACTCACATTTCTTTAAATTCTCAAAGCATGTCCATTGGAGATTTTCAAATAGGAAATAACAGGATGAAAATTCTTGCTAAACTCAATTATTGGTTGACTATCAAATGTAATGCACTGTACTCTGATCATGTCTGCCCAATCACATCGTGTCTTTGCATCTTCAAAGAAAACTCAGAAAGAGCTGAAACAATGTCAATTTGGTCACTGTTATATCCATATAGCTCATCACACTATCATGCTGTTACAAATTCAGTAAATTTTGTTGGTGAGTGATATGTAAAAAAGTTTCAAGAATGTTCAAAGCACATTCTTTGATCATAAAGATTATGTTACAATATAGGGGTATAAGAAAAATTTCAGACATAGTTTCAGGGATCAAATAAAAAAAGTACAGAAAAGAGAGAAAATGGCCCTTTGAAACATGCACAGTGTTATCCTTCTCTTCCTAGATATTTTAGAGGAATCCATCTCAGAGGGTGGGATCAGGGAATCCCAATCCAAGGCCATTCTCAACGTCAACTTCAGGATATCAACTGATCCAGGTAAAAGTACATTTTCTAGTTACCAGAAACCGAGGGTGCAATTTTCTAGTGTGTGAAGACTTTATTTTACTAGGTTTAAGTAAAGAATTTATATGAACCAAATTATAAGATTTATTTCTCTGTCTTGGGTTAGAAAAACATGTCTTAGTCCCTTTGAACTACTGATAGCCTCTACTGCCCAAGAGAGAAATTTGGAGCAGAAAGAATTTCTACAGTGGTTTGTTAGCCAGTTCTTATTAAAATAAGCCCAAAAGATTCAATTTGCAAACCATGATTTTCAGAAAGAATTTCCTTCAGGTCCATTTTACTTAAAAACAAGTAAATATGTAGTGATACATAATAAACCATCCTTTTCTTTGGAAATGTTTGCCTCTTGTGCTTAGAATGCACTATAAGTTATTTTAGAATCTTTACTTTCCCAACTGTGAATACTTAAATCAATTGATATTCATCTCATGGAAAGCACATAAAGGCAAAGGACAAACACTAAGCCTATAAATATTTTCCTAGCCTCACATTTCACCATAAAGGTTCAAGAAATGTCTCTTCTTGACAACAATTTTAAAGGAAATGACTACAATCCAAGAATATTGTGTAACTGATATAAGGTACTAAAGAAAAATAGTTTTCAAAGTTCGCCATACTCAATTGATATACCTTAAGTCATGATTTTATTAATTTTGTTGTCAATAGAGTTAAAATAAATTTAGTACTGTCCTTTCATTCTGGAATACAATACTCCCCTTATTCTTTCTTAAACAAATGAAGACACCTGAATAAATTTCCACATAGGTTTTATGTGTGCTTTCCTTCATACATAATACATCTTTGAAATAATTAAACTTATGGATATTTGCATTTGAAATTTTGATTCTAATTTTATTCTGTAATTTGATATAGTCTTCATGTGGCAACTTTAAGATAATCACATTGAAACTATTAGACTATTATGGGGTGTCTTTAAAAAAAACTCTCCAAATCCTCCTTTGGTGCTTCTAGCACAAAAAACTGTCTCGAGTTAGCAAAAAAATCCTTAAATTACCTGCTATATTTTTACATGTAGAACAAAAATTCTAGGCTTTTTCTACCTGTCAGGGATGTTCAGGAATATGTTGTGCAAACTGAAAGGAACTGAATTTTTCTATCATAGAGGTATTCAGCGTGGCCTGGAATAGAACTTGGCAGCCTTCCTGGGGAGTGAATTTAAGCAATGGATTAGAAAATGGAATATTTTATGATTCTCTGGCTCATCTTAGAACCAGTTTATGTTGTGAGGAAAATAACATAATTCATCTGAAAACCCTATGCATCAGCAGAATTTCATTCCTTAGAGCAAATGTAGGACACATTAAATTCTAAAAAAGCCTCCCAAAGGAAGTTTATTTATAAAATTTAAGAAAGAAATGAATCAACTCATATATTTAACATTGGAATAAAAATGTTAATGTTTGAATAAGTCTTACCCATAGGTTCATAATTTTTTTTTATTTTAAACCAAGAACATGTATTGGTACATTCTACATACAATGGTCACATTCATTACATTTATTCTGTACCTATACATGGTGCATCTTGGTCATAGATTCATAATTTTTGATGTATAACCAACACCTCCTACTGGCAACTTACTATAAGAGGCATTTTTGTATTTTTAAATAATGTATATAAACTGCCATAAACTATTATTTGTTCCAGGGATTTGCTTTTGTTTCAGTTAAGTCTTGCAGAAGCTAAATTGAAAAATCTGGTTTATATCTATCTCTTAGGAGATAAATGAAGGAGATAAGTTCCTTGAATCACAAACTTCCCAAATCTCTTGTTCTTTGCCTGTAAAATGTGGATATACTCACACACAATGTCATGCATTTGTAGTGAAAGATGATGAAAACACCTAACAATGTTTAGTGTTTGGAATAGTGTACTATAAATAGTAAAGACTAAATGTTAGTTACTATGTTTAGTTTTAGCTTTAATTATACACCAAAATGAGCATAGATCTACATTTAACTATTTAACTATTCTAGAGTTTGGATTTCTAATTGACTGTTGGACATGCCCACCTGAATATTCTTCAGTACCTTCAAACTTAGAGTGTCCAAAATTTAATCCATCTTCTTCCTCTTGGCCCTCTTTTCCATTTATTTATCATATTTTCCATATGTTGTGATCCTACTGTTTCTTTAGGGACTGAGATAAGTGCTAGAATTATATGAGACATAATGCTAGCTAAAGACAACCTTGGGTAACAGTGAAGACAAGAATGACAATATCTCTTGAAAAATGTTAAGTACAAAAGGTGAAATATATTGAGGGCAACAAATTCTGTGGGTTTTTTTTGACAAGAGAATTTTTGTATCAAAGCAGAGATTAGATGATGATCAACCATCAGGGAATTCATGTGCGGCAATAGAGGAAGTTAGGGTAGATGAGCCTCATGGAAGATTCTAGTCCTGAGATTATCAGACTTGTCGATTTCCTGTCACACAGAAAAAATACATCAAAACAAACCATATCTGACTAGTTCACCTTTGACACAATAGAATTCCAGGACTTCCTGGACATAGGTTTGCATTTGAGAACAAAATGTGAGCAAAAGAATCTACTGCCTCCATGATACTAAAAGTGCCTAGAGGCAGTAAGATGAAAGCAAAGGAAGTAACATCCTGTGATCAACCCAACTATTTAAGGCTTACATGATATCCTGGCCAGAAGTGTCATCTCTATTAAGAAATAGCTATTTCCAGGATCAGGATCCTAGAACAAGTTTGAAAGGCTAAATGAGTCATGGGAAAACTGGTCATGTAATATCACCGAAATTACTGCTACTTTACATTTGAAAGATTCTCATAAATAAGTCTATTTATTTATTTTGTCATTTGACTAGTATACGAGTTGGAGGTGACTATTGCCATCATCTTCATTTTATTAAGAAGGAAATACCCTTGGAGAAGTTAAGTAATTTAACCAAAATGTCAGAACTAGAAAGTGACTGAAAAGGGCTAGTAAAAACAGGATGCTTGAGTCAATACTGAATTTCAGGAATAGTTCCATTTTTATGTGAGTTTGGAGAAGGGATCAATAGGGCTCTCAGCACCAGCTATTCAGTCTTTCACTTAGATCTCTTTTCAGGTACAAGTCTTCCAGATCTTGTTTCAGATCAGGAACAAAGCAGAGAAATTCACTCCTTGGTTTTAAACAGTGATCTGTGCTCTCCAGTAGAGAGTGAATTCTCAAGAACCCCCAATTTTTTGGTGGCAGAATGAATGGAGTTAATGAGATAGGTAGTCAAATGTCTACTGTGAATCTACACATGCTCTATTTGAAGCTGCTTATTAAAGTTTCTGGAGGAAAGAGATCTCTAGCAAACTCAAGCACCAGAATGAGAATCCATAGAGTATTTTAAAACTATAAACCATGGAATTTGGGCTGTGCTGATGCTTTGATCATCATTGATGTGTTGCTAAAAAGAAACAACAAAAGGCTGATCCTAAAAAGCCAAATACATTTTGTTGGCCAAGAACTAGAGACCTCTACTGATGCTCCATCTCAAGGGTCGTACTTAGCTAGTGATCATCAACTTCATTGCCACTGAACAGTGTGGGGTAACCTTTGGACTTCTCACTACGCCATGCATTAGGAAGAAACTAACTTTGAATCAAGATTGTAGTACAGCATTCTTCCTTTACAGCCTTTGCTAAGGTGGTAATGCACAAGACATTTTCAAAGAGCTGTTGCAAAGCTTTATGACAAGACTACTGGCAGTTCTTAGTGCTATAAACCACTCTCTGTATAACCAAGGGACATGGTGCCCATGGCCTGAAGAACCTTGATGACAGCTTGCATTTAATTTTCTGTAATGGAATAAAGACAGCCATACATCTTTTCAGATGATGTACTATAGGATTAGGAATTATGATTTCATCTAGGGAACACGGTGTGGTATTGTTTAAAACCTTAAGTTTTGTAGTCAAATAGTATTTTTGTCAATCACAACCTGGGTATGTCCTATTTCTGCTGTACAACTTACATGTTTTCACTGTGCATAGCACATACAAGGTTTGGTACAAAGTTGTCTTCAATTAGTGTTGTAAATTCAGCAGGTTCACAAAAATGAGCTCAAAGTACCGAGAGGGTACTTAGAGATTCTAAGGTCTACATTTAGGAGAAATGAGAGGGTAAACAATTAGGGGTCGATAACTAGGTTGACCTTGGTGACAATAAAAAATTTTAATTGTAAGAGTTCATGATTTCAAGGAAGCAGTAAGCATTTGCTCACCCTGGACCCCAGAAACTTGCATGAATATCTGTTAGGAATCTTGGGAAGGCGATTTCTGCATTGTGCATGAGGATTGTAGCCCTCAGTATTTTGTGTATTTAACAGTAGTTATAGTACTTACTTAGTGCTCATTATGTGCCATAAATATTCTAAGCTGTTCTCATTAATATACTGGTCTAGTACCTACCAACATTCTATTCACTGTGTACAAACAGAATTTCAATGTAAGTGAGGAGGAAAAAGGAGGAGACAGAGAAATTAAAAACATGGCAAGTTCACAGAGCTCTCCAGTTTTGGAGCCATAACCCAACACACACACACACACACACACATACACACACACATACACGTACACATATACATGAAATGTATGAAAGAGAAGCATTTTTGAATTAAAATGGGAATGGAGTAGTACAGTGTGCTTATGGGACAAACATGACAAAGGTTTTTGTTATTATGTCGTAAATCTACCATTTGTTTGTTAACTAAAGTTTGTGTCAGGCAAGGTGTGATCCACTCCCTGTATATTAGTTGAAGCCATTGTTTTGTTTGTTTTTTGAGACAGGATCTAGCCTTGTAGTTCAGGCTGCCCTTGAACTCACCATTTAGGCCAGACCAGCTTCGAATTTGTGGCAATCCTTTTGCCTCAGCCTCCCAAGCCCTGGGATTATGAGAGTGTGCCACAATGCCCAGCTCTGAAGCCAAAATTTAAGATACTGATGTTGTTCCTGGTTTGAGAGTTGTATACTGAAACTCAGAGGTTAAGTCACTACCCTCCACTTATTCAGAAGTAACAAAACTACGTTTGACCCCAGGGCTTTCTAGGATGATGTTTCATTAATTTTTTTTTTTCTCTTTTGGGTGGGGTGCTGGAGATCGAACTCAGGACTTTATGGTTGCTAGCCAAGTGCTCTCCTACTGAACTAAATCCCCAACCTGTTTCATCGATCTTAACCATCACATTGTACAGGCTTCACAAACAACTTCTGCCAAGTCTGCCAATTTACTCTTTGATGTGTGCGGCAGCAAAGAGATAAGAGTGAACATTATTTGTGAGCTTCTTAAACAAATGAGAAAGACCTAAAGAACAGACGGGCAGCAAAACAGAGGTAGGGCCCCCAGGAGTGCAACAGCAGTCTTACTGCGTCTTGGGGTGTTTACCACGGGGCCGCATTTCCGGGAGGGTGAGGTGGAGGCGGGAGGCAAGGAGCAGGAGCTGGAGTGTGGAGAACCTGAGATTCAGCCCACCGGGAGCAGGTGTCAGGGTGGGGTCTGGCTGGGGATGTGCCTGTCCTCAGAACAGGGGCCTCACACTCAGGCAGGTGTGATTCACCACGAGAAGCAGAAAGGGTGCAGAGAAGGGGTGAGGCCCCAAACCAGCCTTGCTCACTCACGAGTCAGACAGGGCGTGGTTGGGCATCTTTAATAGTTTAAGCCGAGAGCCGGGTTTTGAGGATTAAGCGGCACGTGTTCCATGCAGGAGCATCTCAGAGTCTAGCGGAGGGAGTTATCAGACAGTTTCCAGAGCATTTGTCAGAACTCAAGGAGCCCTTTCCTCGTGTTTAGCAGGAAGTTTTAGCAAGTTGCATTTTAGTGTGACTGTTGATTTTGGACTCGTAAGTTTTCAGGACGTGTCCATGTGCATGTGGTTTTATAAAAGAATCTATTATAACCCTGGATTCCACTTCCTTAAACTGTACCCTCATGCTAAGTGGACATTTTGAAATCGGTAATTCAGCTTAATGCTGTTCACTGACACGAGTTTCTGTACCAGAAAGACCGCATTGTTGGGTAGAACAATGACCGCTTTGCTTAAATATGATGGAAGGCTGATTAAAAAGGAAACACAGTGAGATTTCCTAGAATTTCTAGAGACTTTGTTGGCGCATTTA
>PVJO010025836.1:0-22089 GCA_004026905.1 Hystrix cristata
ACACACACACACACACACACACACACACACAACTAAGCTTCTGTAATCTAAAGAGTGAATTATTCTCAAATGCTTATTTTGCTACATAATAGACACTTTTAAATTTTTATTTTATTAGTAACATCTCTGTATTCAGTGCTCTGTCCTTGGAGTTGTATAAGCAGACTTACAAGTGAAATATGCTGGTATCTAAGAAATTTTGGACTTTTAAAAAAATCTAGCATGAACCTGTATGTGTGGTGGTACAGTCTTGGTTATCAGAGAGTTGCTTTCAACAGGACCATCTTCTTTGTTGATGTGTAACCTGTCCACCTACTTATTTTCAATGCCAGGGCAACATGACAGAAAACTGGTTTCCTGTAGGAGCAATTAATTTAAATAGAAATAAGCTCATCTTGTCAAGCAGATTTGAGCTAGAGTTTTACTGCTTAGTAGATTAACATTTTGTCGAGAAGGTTTTACTTCATTTTCTCCCTGTTGAAGCATTTTTTAAAATGTTCATGTATTGTACTGAAAACATAAGAAAATGTTTTGAAGTATAGTAAATCTCACTGTACATATTTCTGTGCCTCATTATATATTAACATTCTGCCTTGGGGCAACCTTTTCATAGATAAATTATAAGGAATCATAAGCACCAGTTGAGTCAGAATGTAAGTTCAGTTTCTTTGTACTTTCTTTGTACTAAATCTTGGAAGTTCTTTAACTGGAATCTTCTAAAGCCGTGAGGACATTTTCACACTCAAAGCATTTCAAACTATTTCTTTTTCTGGTGGAAGTTTTTCAGTCTTTAAAGAAATTTTTCATAGACTTGAATATGTTGCAGAAACCTCACAACTGTGTAGCTTCAGTTGTTAAGTCTTACCATCTTCCAATAACTTTTCTTTTTCCCTTAAGATTTTGTGACCTTTTATTCATGATTTTACTTGCTATGATGTGTAGGATCAAGATACCTTTTCGAAGAGTGTACCTTTGCTTTGTTTCTTGGTCTTGCATTAGTTATCTGTGCATTCCTGTGTAACAAGTTATCCTGCAATTCAGTGCCTTCAGACAGCAGCATGTTGTTGTTCCTGAGTCCAGAGCAGGCCTGGCTGACTGTCCTCTGTGTCAAAGTTCCTCAGTCAGACTATCTCTGTTCTAAAGCACACACGGGGAGGACCCATCTCCGAGCTCCCTCATGTGGTTTTGGTGGGATTTAGCTCTTCCTGGACTGTTGGGCTGAGAGCCGGCGCTGTTTATTGACTCTTAGCTGGCAAGGTCCCTCAGCCGTTTGTCATGTGGGCCCCTCCACAGAGAGCAGCCTGCTGCATGACACCTGGTCTCCATCTGAGGAACCAATGAGAGAACAAGAGAGTGAGGAAGATGGAAGTCAGAGGCTTTCCGCACCTTCATTTTGGAATTGGCTTTACCAAATGTCGTTCATTAAGAGTGAGTGAGTTCTGTCCCACACTGAGAGAAGGAGATTACACAAGGGTGTGACTATCAGGTGTTGGGCTTCCTTGAGTGAGATCTTATAGACAGTCTGCCACATGTTGTGAAATTCTTCCAAGAGAACTTTAAAAAGGAAGTGATCTTGAGCTGCATTGTATCAAAGGACGACAGAGGGAAAGGTTCTTGGAGGCAAAAGTACCAAAAAGTACAATTTTAAGAAGTTAGGAGCTGAGCTTTGTGGCACATATCTGTAATTTCAGCACTTAGGAGGCTGAAGCAGGAAGATCACTGTGAGTTCAAGGCCAGCCTGGACTAGATAGTGAGATTGTCTCAAAAACAAAAATCAAAACAAAAGAAGTTAGGAATAGCATGGTATGTTCTTAATTTCAGTAAGAATAGGATAAAGGATCTTTTTGGAGGAGCATGAGAAATAAGCTGGAGAAGCAAGTTGGAGGTACATTGCTTTTCTGTGCTTAAGATTTAGGCCCAAAGCTAGTGGAGATCTTTGAGCAGGGAGAGGGATTTTTTTGGATTAGTCTTATAGAAAGAGGCATTCTGTGACTTCTTTGGAAAAAAGGCTACCAGGGAGAGCCCATGCATATCCTATCACAAGGATTGAGTTAAGGTAAATGACAGTAATTTTGAATAGAAGATTCTATAGACACTTGGCATTTTTGAGGATTAGGTATGTCAGCTGTCCCCTAATATATTCTTTTTTTCCCTATAGAAATGGATTTTCTTTTTCAAAGATTAATTATTTTATTTGTTCATTTCTTTATAAACACTGAAACTAAGTTTCGATCAGTGGGATATGAGCAAAATAATCTGCAACTTTCCAGATCATGTTCTTAGAGGAGTTTGCCTTGCACTATTTTCTTTCTCCTTCTCATTGACTGGAGAGTAGACCTGGTGTTAGCCCACCTTGGAGTCTGTTGGAGGCCGTAGCCCAGCAAGATGGGAGGAGTCTGCGTCACTGAGGGCTTTAGTGAACAGAGCATCCAGCTCCTATTTTTACCGAGAGAACCGAACTTGATCTGGGTTAAGTTATCATTGCTTGAGGTTTCCATTACAGAGAGCCATAGCTGATTCTTAAATTATATGGGTGGGATAAGATAGATGATTGTGTAGAAATTTAAAAAATAATTGCGATATCTAGTTTGGAGGACTGAATGAATTGTGACCTAGTTAACTGCTTTAAGGCTTGAGTGGGAAAATAGTGCGTTCCCATTTGGATATGCTGATTTTGAGATGGCTTCTGTTACTTACTTTGTTTCTAAAGTCCATAGACCTTGAGTCCAGCTCTGACCTTGCTTGATTTACTGCCCAGTCTTCCATGGGCAACCTCTAGAGTCAGATTCCCAGCAATACCCTTTGTTTCTCTACTCCCTCATCTTCTTAACTGTAATATAAATTTCCAGCTGAGAGTTGTTTTTGTACAGTTGAAGAACTGAATTTATTAACTTTGTCCATGTCTTTATTGTGTTAGTATTTCTGGCTTTCTGTATTTCTGTTATATTATTATTCTTAAAATCATTTCTAAAGAAAATTTTGTGACTAGAGACATTGAATTTATCTGACTGTGTCATGTTTTCCTACATTTTAGCCTAAAGCACCAAAGGGAAAAGGTACAGGACGAGAAAAAAAAATCATCCATCCATATAGTAGAAAAGCTGCTCAAATTGCAAGAGAGGCCCACAAACAAGAAAAGAAGGAAAAGTAAGTATCTTTTTGTTTCTTGGATTATGCATTTATGAAAAGCCCTTTTATACATTTATCCTTCAGGCATGTACTTTTCCTTAATTTTGTCTCCTCTCCTTCTTTAGCAGAGATTGAGTATGTTCTCTGTAACAAGGGTAAAACTGAACAAGGACTCTGCTTTTATAGAGCTTACCTAAACTAGATAAGTAAATTTAAAAGCATTGTGATGAGTACAGTGAAGAAAAATTAATAAGGATTGTGATATGGGGAGAGTGGGAGAGGGTCTGTTTTACTTAGGATAATCATGGGCGGTTTCTCAAGAAGTTTCAGAGAGCTGAGAGATGGAGCTAACATGGGGCATATAACTGCCCATTTTCTATAGAAGAGGAAATCTAGAATGGTCAGTAGAGTATGTTGGGTTTCATATTTGGAAGATAGGTTAAGGGTGTCAGAAATTAGGGTGCTATCAGCATCCATGTGGGATTTCAGGCCATGGGGCTGGATAAGATCACCTGATGAGTACCATAGGAAAGGGAAGAGAAACAAGGAGTCCATGCAGAGATGAGGAGGAGGAGGATCCCGCAGGTGAGACTGTTTTGGTTCATGGTGACTACTTGTGATGGTGAGCCTAGAATAGTTGTAAGTTGTCAAATATATTCAGAGTTTTACATGTTAATTTATAGAATCAGCATTATAGAATAATGGAAGAAAAAAGCAGAGCAGCATTCTGATCTCCTACAATTTGTCTTAAGGAAGTTGTGTTATTGGTCAAGTCTTCTGTTTTAATAGGAGGGAATTGAAAGGCATCATAGTTTTTCTGCTTGGTCAAAAGTCATGGTATCAGAACCAAATAGAGTTTTAGTTGTCTCTAACATATTTTATGCCTATGAATGCATAGGTTTAGGCATGTCTGTCGTAGCAGTCACTTTTTTGAGTAGCACCATCTATGATCACAAGTTACACTTAACTGTAGATGGGAGTATGGTCACAAATAGTGTCTAAAAATGCTGTTGACTCCCTGCTATAGAGCAGTGCTTCACTAGGATGGAAATGCTGAGCTTCATACTTTCAAAAGACAGTGTGGTGACAGCCCACCCAGACAGTTGGAACAGCTGTACATAAGATGATAGAAAAATCACCAATAGGACTTACCTTAAACTTCAGATACCTCTGGCTTCTTAGAAGTAAATAGCAGTTGACAGGCATTATTTTACTCATCTGTTGATTTCATGAGAAATTATACTCCAATTTGTTATCTTAAAACAGAAACAGTTTGTGGCTCTGAAATCCCATTGGCTCTTAACTGGGTGCTTCAGGTTCAGGATCTCACCAGGCTGTGTTCAAGACACTGTCTTGGACTGCATTCACTGCAGAACTTGATAGGCTTTGCTCTCTCTCTTAATGGCCAGTGGTCCTCAGGTTGTGGTTGCAGACATCACATCCTTACCACACGAGCCTCCTTGTAGACTGCTTACACTTGGCACTTGTTTTCTCTAGAGAAAAGAATGCTGAAACAGCAAGAGGGTGAGTAAGATGGATGTCAGTTATTTTTACCTTAATTTTCAAGTGGTATCCATCATTATTGCCATTTTGTGAGATGTGAATCACTAGGTCCAGCCACACTCATGGAGGACAAAGACATCAAGAAGCAAGAATCATTAAGGACTATCATAGATAACTACCAAAAAGTGGTAGTATCTATTTGGCAAAGATACTTGGTTTTCTAAAGACCAAAGATACTCATGCAGACTGTCACATAAAATGAGAGCGTTTATCTAGTTTATTTCACGAATAAAAGCCATGTGTGATTCCCCTTTGTGTACCCTTTACTTTTAGATAGAGCTTCTTTTCCAGTTCCATGCTTCTAGCCCTTTTCCTATCCTGAATAAGGTTATTTGTTCTAGAAGACTTGCCCAAATGGGAAAAAGCTCTATATGTATTTTTAAATGTACATTGGTTACTCTGTGTATTGTACCATGTTCTAATTACCTTCTGGATGTTAAGTTTCGTTGAGACAGAGGTGGTAGATTTTTGTTCGTTGCTCTGGTCTCAGGAGCTAGTGTAAAGTCTGGTGAAGAGTCACTATCCAGTGATCTCTTGAATTGATGAGCATGCAGAACATCAACGATAGGAGGAGGCACATTACTGATACTGTTTCTGAGAATAAACAAGGTTTTTTTCTTTGTTATAACTCTTTTCAAATTCATGAAAAGCAATCATACTTTGTAGTTTTTTGAAGTTTAAAAGATGACAGTAGTGCATTCTGGTCTCGGTGGCAGCACTGTATTTTCCAGGGCATTTGTTACTTTTTTGTGCATAAATATTCTGCATATTACAGAACCCAACTGCACATTCATAATCTAACCAAGGTTTCATTTGAAATTTTAAAACTGATTTGTTGTATAAGCTCCCTTCATCACTGGAGAGCTAAAAACATGTTTCTAATAACATTTGTTCCAGTGATTTGAAATAAAAGCATAGTGTTCCATGGTTTCTGTTGTTACAAGTTAATTTTGTAAGTATAAAATAATGATGTTTGAATTTAAGTTCTTTGGGCAGTTTTTCCTTTTGTTGTTTCTCACAGATTTTTAAAACTTGCTCTGGAAATTTCCTAACATATGTACATATTTTCTTCCGAGATTGAAGAATGAAAAGGCCTTACGTCTCAACCTTATTGGTAAGTTGGTTTACTTACTTAACATTCTGGTTGGAATATAGTGAATTTTTGCCTTATACCAAATTTTTTCTTGCCTGGTGAAATACTCTTGTCAAAGTAATATTGTTTTTCACCAGACTTGATTTAAGCAACAAAGTGAAACACATCATTAAATTTTGAGACTAAATAGTGTTAATGATTCCTCATTAAGTTTTCTGAGCTAGTTTATACTAATCTATCTGCTTGCCTGCTTACATATCTACATCTATCTATCTGAAGCTTAATTCTAGCCTCCTGACCATTAAGATTATGAAGGATTATATCTGTGTTTGTTTTCTGTTACTGTAACAGATACCTGGGATAATCAGTTTATAAAGAGAAAAGGTCTATGTTGGCTCACAATTTTAGAGGTTTTACTCCATGGAGAGTTGTCTGTGTTGTCTGTGGGCCCCTGGCGGTGCAGCACATCATGGCAGGGAGTGCTTGGTGTAGCAAAGCTGCTTATCTCAGAGCAGCCAGGAAGCAGAGACAGGATGGGGCCAAGTTCCTATACTGCCTTTCAGGGGCCTGCCCCTTCAAGTTTCCATCACCTCTCAAGTCTTTAATGCACGGGCCTGTGGGGTATTGTAGAGCCAGGCCATATGAATGGCCTGAGTATTACAGAAAGAATAATTCGTGTTTAATAATGTAGATACACTTTTTAGTCTCAATGTCACAAGTGTCTATTAATTAGTTAAATTTATTGTTAGTAAACTTATTGAAAAGTCTAAGATTCAAAAATATTGATTGTTGGGTGTTACTAAAATTAAAGGTATTTGAAGCTTCATCTCAAATACTTCATTAGGTAATAATACAGTGTTTCTATGCAGGGTATGTCTATGGTGGATAGAACCATTTTTTGATCTATAATATTGAGAAATTTAACTGAAAATTACCCCAGTGGTCAGCTTTGCTCATAAAGATGCATTGTCTTCACTGTTAATGTCTTTGCCTTTCTTTGCACGGTATCTGGCAGCAATTTTAAGCTTAGTGTATTTAATTTTGTAGCCCTGGACAGATTACTTTGAGCCCATACAAAACTTTATATATTTAACCTGAAGTAAATTTTGGTTCTGTTTTAGCACATTAGTGTTGAAAATTACAGTGAATACCTGTTTGCTTAAATGACTTTGTGGTGCTAAACTATCTTGGTACTTGTTTATAGGTGAAAAACTGCAGTGGTTTCAAAATGAGCTGGATCCCCAAAAAGCAAGATATTCAAAGAAAGATGCTTGTGCATTAATTGAAAGGTAACCAGTGAATTAATGGTTGTGAATTAATTAAGAGCAAAGGGTCAGAAATGGGAATTTTTCAGCCATAGTTCCTGGGAGATATTTAAAGTTTTTCTCTATATTTGTGAGGAGCAAATGGGCTTTCTTATAAGAAACCCTTTGGATTCATATCTTAGCTTGGCCTCTTTAGTAGGTTTACAATCTTTCTGGGCCTAAGAATGATAGTTAACTTGGTTTTTTTGGATCAGGAAAGGCTTCCTAGAGAAATATCATTTATACTGGCACTCACAGGTAGAGGTAGCAGCTCTAGGTAAGGTAGTTTGAAGAGTCACTGGCATGAGAGAATGATGTCTAAAAGGCCCAGAGAGGTGAGAGCAAAGAGGACACATGCAGTGACCTGCCAAGCGTTTAACGTGTCTGAATAGCAAGTTCAAGGAGGAAAGGGTGGCATGTACAGTAAGTGGTAACTGGCTTATGGAAGATCATAGGTGTCAGTCTAAGGGTTTGGATCTTAGTCAGGGATATTGGGAGCTGTGAGAGACTTTAATAACAAGCACCTAAGGTGAGCATATTTAAACTTTAGGAAGGTCAGAGTTGTGAGAGTGAGGAAAGTGCACTGAGAAGGAGCTATGGCCCTCCCAGGAAACTGTTGAAAGGCTCCTGTAGTAGTGCAGGCAAAAGAGGTTAGGAGCAGTATAAGAGAAGTAAAGATGCCAGAGATACTAAGAAGGGAGAAGTCTCAGTCTTTAGTGAAGACTTAAATGTAGAGTAAAAGGGAGAGAGGACTCAAGAAGGATGCCTGTGTGCTTCACTCGTCAGCTAGATGAATGGTCATATTACTTCCTGCAGTGGGGAACCCAAGAGGTGCAGTAGGCGAGTGAAGCCACTAGGGGACATCTAAATGGAGGAGTCCAGTAGTGACTGAATGTGGGAGTCCTCAGGTCAACAGACCGCAGGCGATGTGGTCCTGGGGCTTACAGAGATAAGTCAAGTTATCCAGGGATGGTGATAAGAGATCTGGGGACATGAGGAACTCTAGAAATACAAAAATTTAAGGGACAGGAGCAAGCTGGGAGTTGAGTTTTAAGTGGACTAATAATTTGTAAATCAAATCATTTTCATACATTTCAGGTATTTAAATCGGTTCAGCAGTGAGCTGGAGCAGATTGTGTTACAGAACAGCGTCAAGGACAGGCAGGGAAGGCGACACCACTCCCGGGAGACAGTCATCAAGCAGACGGTGCAGCGCGAGCGACTGCAGTATGAGGGCTATGGCCTCGGTGTGTTCTCTGATGCACGGTGGTATCAGATTTGTAATTCATATCAAAGGTTTTGTTTTATTCTCTTGATTTATCTTGATTCTCTTCCTTTGATTTCCTTTCCTAACTTGGATTTATTTTTCCCCCTACATTCCCAACAAAATTATTTTGAGGCAGTGGCATATTTTTCTCATATGATGTAATGTTTTCCTTCCCAGCATGCACCTAATTTGCTTTATTAATGAGTTATTACTTAGCAGTTTCTTACATCTCTGTTTCTTTAGAGTAGATACTATGTCGTTACCATTTTTGTACTTCTTGCTCGACTTCGTCACACTTACAGGCATTCTTGAAAAATTATACAAATCAAAAGTATTTTCCTAGCATTGTAGCATGTTGAATTACTTCCTAAAAATAAGTATGTTATTGGGTTGGCAGTATCACTTGAATAAATCACTTAGTAGGAAAGGGTACTAGGAAAAAAAAAAAAGGAAAGGGTACTAGGATTTAACCGTAAATTGGTAGCTATCCAAAGCTATGTGGCCTGCAAATAGCATTTGATTAGTTTACTAATTGTCATTATTAAAAAGAAAGCAAGCTGATTTCAACTGAAAACTACAGATTTCTGGTATTCCTTAAAAAATCAGATGATCTGGCAACATAATCTCCTGTATCCTAAAGTTTGCCGTGGTCCTGCCCTTCCTTCATTCACAATCCTTGCCTGGTCCCTGTGGGCATTTGTGTTATGGAGATTTGTTTGGAAACTATACTAAAGGAAATATTCAGTAGCAAAGCTACATTTTTTTCAAGTTTTGATAAAAGCAACACAAAAGTATAAACCCTAAAGGAAATATTTTATGGGTGACACTAGAAATTCTGAAATAGATGGCAGTTGCTTTTCATTCTTAAGTGAATTTCTGAACTATAAAATCAACAGAGAATGGCATTAGAACTAGATGGAGCCATACTTTTATCCTTAGGGCTTCCTGTATAACAGGGCAAGTTTTATAACAAGATCTAAGGCCTGTTTTCCTCAATTGAAAAATAAATTACAGTATATCCACTTCCCACATTGTTAAAAGTGAAGTGACGTTTAACTTACGAAAGTGCCTGACGTAGTATGTAACACAAGAGGATGGTGGGAAGCTTCAGCCAGTCCTGTGTCCTTTTTTCACCCAAGTTGTTACCTTCAGAGTATAAATTTGTGCTTGTGGTCTTCATTCCCTCATATTTATTTATTTGGAACCCACTTAACTCAGTTTTGTCTCATCACTTAACCAAAGTACTTGTCACTGATGACCTTCAAGCTGCTAAGACAAGCAGTTGCTCTGCTGGACATTAACTCTCCGTCACCCTTTTGTAGGCTTTGGTGCAGATAATGACTTGTTTTCCCTTCACAGTTTCATTTGGTGTAGAATACCCTGGCCTCTTCTAGTTTTCTTCCCAGTTCACTAGCCATGAATGACTTTTGTAAGCCGATCCTCCTGTGCCTTAGTCGTTTTCCTTGTGGCTGAGACACAATACGCAGCACTCAGGATTTAAAGAGCAGGTTTGTTTTGGCTTTTGGCTTTTTAGTGGTTTCATTCTATAGGCTGCTGGCTCCAAGGCAGGAAAGGCATGCCAATCAGGGGGAAGCTGCTACTTCAGGGCAGTCAGGAAGCAGAGAGCTATGGAGGGAGCCAGGGAGAGAGATGTACCCCTCCAGGTCACGCCTTTTCCAACCAGACCTCACCTCCTAACAGCACCTTCAGCTATGTTCTTGCTAGCACCCCCCATGATCCAGTCATCTTTCAAACACATGAGACTTTTGGCGCCATTTTAGGTCTAAACCTAAACATCTTCATCTTCATAAACTAAACGTTGGACTACATCCCTATGCTTGAGTTTCTTTTTTTCTATTTATACCCACTCTAAAGTTAATCTTATTCAGTCCCATAGATTTAAATGTCATTTAAATGCTGACAATGTCCAAAGTCAAATTATCAATCTTAACTTGTCCCCAGAATTCCAGACTTGAATTATCAGACTTGAATTTCTCAAACCCTTCCTGTCAGAAAGCAAAATTCTGCTTTTCTCCTAAAACTTGCTCCTCTTGCAAGTTCTCTGTTTCATTCAGTGGTATCAGCACTTGTACTTTTGCTCAGGTTGGAAACCCTCGTCACTTTCACAGTCCACATCCCTCCCATCAGCAAAACGCATTCACGATCTGATGACTTTAATGTCTACTGCTACTTATCTAGTTCAAGCTACCTTCAGCTCACCTGTACCATTGTAACAGCTCCCAGTTTTTCCCCCTGAAGTCTTTCAACATGTAGCAGCCAGATTAATTCTAGCGATAATTAACAGCATATTCAAGTAAAGTGTTTCTTTGCAGCAGATCCAGTACTACAGCTCAATCTAGTGTTTCTTCCGGAATCAAGGAAATGTCTCTAGCGAAAGGTTTGTGAGGCATAATACACAAGTGTATAGAATCACGTGGATAAATTGTCACCAATTCTGTTTGATAAGATTTTGAGAAGACTAAATATGAACACCCTCCCTTTCCCTGTGGTATAACTATTTCTGACTAAATTAGATTTCCTTTTTAAAAAAAAGTTTGTGGTTAATTTGCACCTTTTTAATATCTAGTCCCTCGTATTCTTATTTTCTGAAGTTACTGAAAAAGTCAGTGTGCAGTTGTATCAGGTATTTTTGTTTTTTATCTTTTTCATTTATTGATACTGAATTTTATTTTTTATTTTATGACATTGACCAGATTTGTGTTTCAACAGTATGATCATGCTCATTAGTTTATGATAAACTTTCTAATCATGGTGAGGAACCAGTATTTTTAAAATTTTTTTTCACATTTTGAGTAACATACTTTTAAAGATACTAAATCTTTGCACCCTTCAGGTAATCTCTGTCATGTCCAGGTAAAGTATTGCTTGAAAAAATAATACTTTTCACCAGGAAAAAATGTAAAGCACCCTGATGTGGTGTGTTAATAGATTCATTTGTTTTATTTCCCAAATTTTGCACTAGAATTTATTTTTAATGGCACTTTTAAGTCTCCTTTTTATACTCTTTATACTTGGCTGAACTTTTTGTGTTAAGTATAGCAAACCTTCACAATTTTCGTTTCCTTTGGATGTTCTTGGTGTCGGTTGTTATTTGTTGTATCTAAGATAATAAATGAAGGAACTATAAAATGTTAAAATTTAGAAAAAGTTGCCAATGGCTATAAATTATTTTCTTTCCCAGAGATTCCAGATATTTTGCATGCAAGTAGTCTGAAAACTTTTAGGTGAGTGTCTCTTTTAATGTTCCTGGAAGCTGTACATGAAATACATGAGGCATAAACTTCATTTTTATGTAGATATTAGAAGTGAAAGAAAATTGGAGGTTTCTTTTTAACCTTTTCTCTTTCGTTAGACAGTGTAAGAATTTTCCACAGTTGCATTTATTTGAAATACTTTTTCTGTGTACTGAAATAATAGTGATAAGGTATACCCTTCATTTTTTCAAAATGGTTTAAAATATTTTAGTATTTTAAAGGCGTTGCTATTCCTTCTCAGTTCTTTTTTTTTTTTTTTTTTTTTAAGAGATAAAATAAGTGCTGCAAACTTTTTGGCTCAGCAGCACCTCCCAGTGTGTTCTGCAGCAGCTCTTTTGGAGGAGACTTCATGAGAAGTGAGCTAGGGAGAGTGGAATCAGCCAGAAGGCTACATAGCACGTAGAGGTGTTCAGGCCAAGGAGAGTAAAGGAAAGCACAGAACCTTTGTATCACTTCTGTGCAGTATTTTCCTGTTTGCTTTTGAAGGTTTGAGTGTGTAGGATTTTCTGCAGGTACTACTGCTGTAGATTAATGAGAGAAATGCAGTAGATACAGAAAAAGCAGGCCTGACTTCTTGGAATGTTAGTTTTTTCCTAGTTCATTTTTATCAGTTATTTCTAGTGCATTTAATGTCTGTTGTAAATTTGTAAACTTTTTTTGCTACTTTCAGTTTTGCAAATTTACTGTCTTCTTTTTCACTTCAACTCCTGCCGACACCATAACTCTTTCTTTTCTCTAGGGAATGGGATTTGGATCTGAAGAAATTACCAAATATTAAAATGAGAAAACTTTGTGCCAATGATGCAGTTGCTAAGAAGCACAAGAAGAAAACTCAAAGTTTAACTATAGACAAAGATTTAGGGCAATTGGAACTAAAAGGGGAATCAAGTGACTCAGATGAAGAAATGACTCCGGTGGCCTAGTTGTCCTTACTGAGTTGAAAATATGTAATGTGAGAACTTTAAGTCACCCTCATTACTCATGAGAAGTAATTATCTAGTATTTTCTGTTTCACTTGTTCTGTATCATAATGTGAATCACATTTGCAGTTTCAAAAATGGTATTGTAATTTTTATTTAAAAATGAAGGTTGCTTTTCATTTTAAGTTGCTAAAATAGAAGATGTGTTCTGGTTTTCATTACTGTAACAAAATATCAGAGGCAGGTAACTTATGGAGAAAAGTTTATTTGACTCATGTTTTGGAGGCTGAAAGTCCAAATAGCACAGAGCTGGCAAGACTGCCTCTTGCTGCTACACTTTATGGTGCGTGGGTGTCACAATGGTGGGAGGATAGGAGAGAAGGAGAGAGCTCATGGCAAGACCAGAAGCCAGAGAATGGGAGGGGCCAGTAATGACACCCCAGCAGGCCCTAGCTCTTAAAGGTCCGAGAGAATTAAATGATTTCAGGTTAGCTCCATTTGAATGTATATTAATTTCTGCTCTCTCATTGTGAAAAGTGGTAAGATTTATTTCTGTATACAGACCTAAAGATTAGAGAACCAATATTATAATGGTAACATTTTCTTCTAAGAGATACATTAGTTAATATATTACACAGCATTTCAGGAGTCATGAAAAACATGAATATTCTAGAATTTTGTTCTGCAAAGAACTTGCTAAATGCAAAAATATGTTTGTCTTTTAAAGTATACACATATATTTAAGTATTTTCAAGAAAAGGAAAAAATAATGCTGTGTGAGATTAGCTAAATATCAACTAAATTGTTAACAGTTTATACAAAGTGTTATAACTTTTATACTTCTGAAAATTAAAAATAAAATTTATTTCTACAATTTTACTTCTTAAAGTTCCAGTTATTTAATTTTCAATAACTGATGCTAATTAGCCTCAGTAATGTGTGTAAAAATGTGGTTTCATGATTAAATTGACATATTTTTAGTTATTGGCAAATTTCCTGTGTGTGTGTGTGCATGTAATGTTTGAAAATACCTGTAAAAATTTAGTCATATACTGCAGTAAAGACAATAAGAATTATTTTATTTGGTCTGATATTTAAAAGAATAAACTGTTAGGTGAATAACTTGTTAAAATAGCAGATCATTATCCTCCTCAGATTTGTATTTGTTTTTTCTTTAAGGATAGCAAAGAAGTAAGAAGCTGTACTGCTGAGAATTAGGCCAGGTAAGTACTTGCTGAATGAATGAATTACCAGCTAGTTAGGACCATAATAATCCTGTCCCTCCTAGCAGAGTCAAAGTAACCCAAGAAACAACTCATCTTTAGAGCAATGTTTTTAACCTTTGCTTGTAGAATATGTTCTTTTCGTATGACTTTTGCTGTGTTCATCTAGACCCTTTTTCGGCCAGTAACATATCTTTTCCACAGGCTGTGAAGCAAAATGAAGGTGACTTGCGGGGGTGGGTGTGTGTGTGTGTGTGTGTGTGTGTGTGTGAGTGTGAGAGAGAGAGAGAGAGAGAGAGAGAGAGAGACAGACCGTGACTACCCTTTAAAAATGTGAAAGCCATTGTTAGTTACAAGGCAGGCCACAGGTTGGATTGATGAGCCTCTCTGAGTCGGCTGACTCTGTGTGTAAACCAGTGAGCTTGACCTCCATGGATGTAGGTTACCGATACATTTCTGACCTTGGACCAGCTAATTCTGGCAGCTGTGCTCTCTGCCTGATATCCTAGTCACCTTCTTGCTTTACTAAACACCTCAAGTTTCCACTTTGGATTGTGTTCACCTCAAATAGGAGCTTTTTCTATTCTTCTTTTTTTATTGATATATATTTGTGATATATGATAATTACATTCTTTTTAGAGAATTGATACGTATATAAATACAATCTTGATCATCTTTGATCCTTTCTCCTCTCTCTTCCCCTTTTTCCCTTCCTTTGCTACCCTTCCCCATCTCTGAAAAAAAATCGGCCTCCCAGTTTCCTGCCACCTGTCCTTCATTTTATTCTTCAATTTATTTATATTTTGGGTTTCTCATATAAATGATGGCTGATTTATTTCCCTTAGCATTATGATGTCAAGACCTATCTTCCCACAAACAACTCAAATCCACCCTTCCTTATGACTAAATAATACTCCATTGTATAAATACACTACATTTTCCTTATCCATCTGTTGAGTGGCATCAAGGCCGTATCACTATGGTATGATATCTTTAACTGTTTTGGAGAAATACCCAGCATTATATAGCTGGGTCAAATGGAATTTCTAATTTTAGTTTTTTGAGGAATCTTCATTCTGATTTCCATAGTGGTTGTACTAGTTTACGTTCCCCCAGCAGTATACCATAGAAAGGTTTCTTTTCTCCCACATCTTCCCAGTATTTGTTTTTTAAGTTCTTGACAGTCACTCTGGAGTAAGATGGAATCTCAAAGTTGTTTCAATCTGCATTTTCCTAATGGCTAAAGATGATGCCAAACATTTTTTCACGTACTTACTGGCCAGTTGTTCCTTCTATAGCTTCTGTCTTTGGTGTGTTGATTGTTACCCTTTCTGTGTAAAAGCTTTTTAATAGAATCCTATTGATTTTTGCTATCATTTCTTGTGCTCTTGGAGTTCTGTTCCGGAAGACCTTGCCTGTGCCTGTGTTTTCAAGTATTTTCCCTATTTTATCTTTCAGTGTTTCTGTTTTAATATCTGGATCTTTGATCCATTTTGATTTTAGTACAGGGCGAGAGATATGGGTCTAGTTTCATTCTGCATGTGTGTAACCAGTTTTCCCAGCACCATTTGTTAAGGAGGCTGTCTTTTTCTCCAGCATCTTTTTCTATTCTTATATGTGTTTCAGGAGCAGGAAATTGGGTAGGCCTCCTCTTTGCTCTACAGCAGCTTCAAAAAGTTTCTCCCTTAGTACTTTGACATTTCTGTTGTCTGTCTCCTGTCTCCAGAAGATTGCTTTCCCACAAAGTTTCAGAGTTCATAGTGGCCTCCTTGTGTACGTGCTCAGTACCTTTGCCCTTCACTCTGCATAAACCCAAACAAGTAACATTCAGCTGTCCATCTCCCTCACACCTTTTCTGAGGCAGCAAAACAATGCTGAAGGTCAGAAGGCTGCTTCCACATGTGTGCTTCCCTGTCCCTAGTAGATTCTCAGTACCGCTGTATGATCTTACTGTTGTCTTATTAAATTCTGCAAGTCTGACTGTAATTGTTACTTTTTGTTTTTTCTAACTGCACTTGAATTCTAGTCTCTTCAACATTCAACTTGTGGCTTTTTATAAATCCTTGATAAAAATTAAAATACTATTGTTTTCTTCTCTCAGTGTAATGAACACAGGATCTTTTCACCTTTCAAGGGCAAGCACTCCTACTTGTGTTCTAGATTCCACGCTCCCTGTTGTCTTCTCTGAAGACTTAAGTTTTCACCTAAATGTGTCATATAGTTTCTTCAGGCAGAAATCTTCCTGTACCTCTTCCTTGATTTTTCCTTCTCTCTCTGGTATGCCCTCCTCTGCTGTAATTTAATAAGCAAATATTACTTGTTCCATGGAAGTCAAGTCGATACATGTCAAGGTGTCTCTATTTTTCACTCTTACCTTAAGGAGCTACTATGTCTTGCTACTCCTACACGCAGTAGCTTTCTAACCGGTCTTCCTGCACTATTCTTACTCCCCTCATCTGCACCCTGATAGCTTTATTTGTATACACCTAGTCCACAGTGGCAAAACTTTGTCATAGCTGACCTCAGCCTTGGAAGAATGTCCCATGATCTTTCTGAAGTGAGAGGATAGTTTCCCATTATCCTCCAGGTTATTTTCAAGTATGAGTCTTTACATTGCAAGTTCTTTTAGGATACAGCTGCAGATTGGGGTACTTTTGCTTGGATCAGCATCTCAGCAACAGGGTGCCTTCCCCTTATGTTGCATTATCATGTCATCTGGCTGCTTCTCTGTTTTTGTCTTCCTGTGGGGGAAGACTTGGAAAGATGGCACTTTTGTCTGTCCATTTTTCACTGTCTGTGTAAGTAAACTGTTTGTAATCAGGGCTTATTTTCTTTAAAGGGCTAATCTGTCAGACTGCAGACTTTGTTTGGTTCTCTTGTCCCCTCTGCCCGGGTTCCTTTTCTGAGTGTATGCCATGGCTGACAGGGACATTTTTCTCCCTCTGCAGTCCGAGCCCAGAAGTTACATCCAGTAGCTGCTTTCAACCTGTGGCCCACTTTTTATTCTTCCTCTTTTTTTGAATGTTAGAATAAAGAAGTTTTGTTACTTACATATTTTATATGTGGCCTAAGACAATTCCTTTTTACTCAAAAGGAGGGGTGGTGGCAGAGCAAAAGGCAGGCCGCAGATTGGACATAGCCGGGAGCTTCTGTGCTCTCACCCTTGCCCTGCTGAGGAATCTCGAGTTGCTCAGTTTAGGAAGAGTAGTTGAGATACAATGACGGTGATTAGTAAGTAGGAGTTACGCTGTGATTTGGGGTGGTGGGGGCAGGCTGTGAGTTCAGATCCCCAACTGGCACAATATGAGCTCTTAGAATGAGCGGTGTAGCAGAAAGGCCTCTAGGCACCCTGTCTGCCCTGATTTCAGGTTTAGAAGTTGGAACTCTGGAAAAGGACATTCCCTTTGCTTTAGCAAACTTCCTACACGAACAGTTAATGTTTTATCCACAAAATTATCTGAATCCATGTATTTATTATCTGAGTAGAAAAAAATCATTATCTCTTGAGTATAAAAATTCTATTGTGCCCTTTTCTTTTTTTAAAATCTTACTCATGGACAATCCTGTAGATTACATTGTGATGTTACTTGAAACTTTTTAAAACAGCTTTTGAAACTCTGTACATTATTTCCATTGGTTAATATATCTGTTTATTCTTTTCCACAATGTCCATGGCTAGTCAGCATACGTTTGCCTTAAAAGACTGTAAATATGTTCAGACCCACCTTAAAATCTCACAGCATTGTAATCAAGGGCTTTAAAGTTGCATATACAAATCTGTAGAAATCCCAGTAGGTTAGGCAAAAAGTATAGAAACTAGAGCCACGATTTGGATCACTTGTTTAATATACAAAGTCTTTCACAGATAATTATTTTCTTTTCCTTAGTTTGTCTTAGCACACGTTATTCACAAACAGTAAATTGTTAATGAAAGAGAATTAGGTAAAACTAAAAAAAGTACAAATGCCCAATCTCAAAAATTGCACACAATTAAAATAATTTTTCTTCTTTGTTTCAATGCAATATCCAATTTCAAAATGGGCTTCTTCAGACATTGTAGGAAACACTGCAGCCCAAAATAACAGTACTTCCTTTCAATTATATTGATATGTAAAATAGCACCATTGGGCTGATTTAAATAAAGAAAAAAGGTTTTCATCTTTCTTAATTAAGTGTAATTCTTACAGAATTATTATGTAACAACTACAATAATAATGATAATATGCTTAAAGAGTTCTACTTTGTTCCAAAATATTCATTGTCAAGGCAAGGAAAGGTAAATTGTATCTGGCAGATGGAATGACCTTCCTACCTCACCCCCCATTATAATTTTTCTTAATGATATCCTTGGGCTGATAAACTAATTTTCCAGCCAAAGAATAGATGTTTTAAGGGTACTGGAGGACTTTGTGCAAAACAAGAAGAAATGTAACTATGAGACCATCTCTGGGATTGTAATCATACGTAACAGCAGCTCTAAATGAGATTTAATGCTGGGGCATTGTGAGAACGACTCCTTTGAACTCTGAATTGCTGTATCCTAGGTTGGGATTACTTATATTTTTCCCATTTTTATTTTGTTTTCATATGTGAGCTTAATTGCCTTTCCATCTTCACTTTAAAAATTTGGTATTTCCTTCCTTTGCAATTTAATCTTCTACAATTAAAGTGACAGTTCTTTAGTTAAAAAAATGACAGCATCAGTGCCTGTGGTTTGTGGTATTAATATCACATTTTCTCTTTATGATTATAAGCAGCCAAGATTTTAAGTGCATTCTTCAATTTTAGCCCTTTGTTTCAATTCCATTTTATTTCTTACAGGAGCAGGCAAGCATGCCTCAAAAGATGTCAGTCATTCCATAGAGTAGATTTTCTTGTGGTGAATCAGCCCACCAAAGAGCACTGCCATAAGGGCAAATATTTTTATTCTTTGAAAGGACAAATGTACCATTGCTGCTCCTCAGAATGTAAAAAGAAAAAAATTAACATTAGGTTTTAAATGAATATTGTTATTTCAGATTGTTCAAATCATAAACATCCATCGCAGGAAAGCTTTTTATTGAAAATTTTGCTGCAACAGATTTTTTTTTTTAATGAAATTCAATTTAGGGTTTTGAAAGGTCAGAAGAATAGCAAAATTAAATGTTGACTTTGGGGGAGTTATATTCTCATTTCAATAAAGTCAAAGCCTATACAGGTTAATTTTTGAGAATTTTGGTAGTTTAAAAACACCATTATCTTTTATCAGTAATATAGCAAAGTTTCGTTTGCTTTTCATTATGGAAATGTTTTCTCTTGTTTAAGTGTACCCTTTGATAGATGAGGTTTTGTTTTAGCCAATTATCTCCCACTGTGAAATGAACTATGTAATTATCTCTTGTTTTCAAAACAGTATTTTCCATGGTAATTAAGGTTAAATAATCCTTTTTCTTCCAGAGCAGACAAAAAGAGGAATCAGTATTTCTTTGTTTGCTAGTGACTATTTTCCTCAGGAATATGTGTAGACAGTATACTGCCATTGCTAACCCACAGGAAAAATGGATTAGAAAAAGTAAACAGGAAAGTTGAATGATGGTTAATCCCTTGGATGTGGTGCCATGGTGGTACCCAAAGCTTTGCATTTATCTTAAATCTTTAAAAGGGAAATTTAAAAAGTTAATACAAAGTTTAAGTTCATTTATTCTTTTTAAATGCCACATAAGTCCTTATTTGTGTTGGAAGTTTCGGTCCAGTTTAGTTGTGTCCACTTGTGTTTTCCTGTGCCCATACAACAGTTTTTAAGAAAAATGAGCGTTGAACCTCGTTTCCTGACTGACTGAACAACTTAACATTTTTTTTTTACATGAACACACACGTACACATGCACACACACACACACACGACATTGTTTACCTTTGCTTTATTCCTAGGAATGGACTATTTGGACTCAGTGTTAACCACTACTCATATCCACACTGTCTTTCTCATTAACACATTATTTTTTTTCGTTTTCCTTTGATAATCTGTGAAAAACAAATACACTGAAAATTACAAAGTGCACCGATGTAATACCCAGATTTGTGCGATGTGATAACCCATGCTTTGGTTCTTACAGCCATCCTTGCCTTTTCACAATAATAAATACAACAGCTAACAAAAATCACCTTTTAAAAAATGTAGGACATCTTTCTTTCAGCAGGCCACTATATCTACAATTATTAATGTACCTCACTGCAATATCATTCACACTTGAGTTTTATATGAATATGTAAAGAATGCAATAATCAACTGTCAAACCTAAATAACTCGATTTATTCCTTATAGAATCTTGAGTATTTTTGCTTCTGATCTGAGCAAAGTAAATAGTGTCAGTTTTTTTTAAGTAGGATCTACATTCTTGGTTGTAATTACTCAACTGTTATATGGATTTAAAAAAAACTTTACAGTTTTGTTTTAATAACAAAAATATGTAATTTTACTCCCCATCATAATTTCACAATTTGCTACAGCAGATTACTTTCTATATTTTTGCTTTTTTCCCATTAGCGAAATGGTAACGTCATCTCATTCTTCAAACCAGGATACTTAATTTGATTACTTTAGTGCTTTGTAAAATCCTGCCCTGTAAATGAAACTTTGAAATGAAGGAGTGAATTAAGCTGCTGCTTTGGTGTAGTCAGCTGTTAAATGAATCAGGGGCTTACTTTCTAATTTTAAAATTGTGCTCTCTGATACAGTTAACTCAAGGGGAAGTGTGTTACAACAAAGATACTGGATTTTGAAGTCAAGGAATAGGCAAGTAAGTTTGGATAATTTTTTTGACATTGGTGGCATGTTAAAAAACCTTGTATTTGTAGTGTTAAAATGATCAAAATTTCACTTATTTTTATATTTTCTGATGGAGTTACTTGGAAATTTTAAATTTACATTTGTGGCCCATATCTGTAGCCAGCGTTCTATAACACTGTGTTAGATAAAATATAGGACCTGGTAACCGATTTCAAATTCTTTGGGTACTTAACAGAGCTAATTAAACCCAAACATTCTCTGTAAATCTTTTGTTCATGATTTAAATATAATTCCCATTATTACTATCTTCAAATGTGTGTTGCATCCATTTTTAAAACATGCATCTGTCAAAATAACCAGACTCCACAATAGCCATAAAAATCTGTATATCAAAATATGCATCCTCCGAGTTCGCTTCCAGTGTGACTTAAGGATAATGCAGACAGTTTCAGGCTTAAAACCAAATACGTTTGTTATTTCCACATGAGATAGCAATGTTACAAGGCCCTAAGGAGAAATACACATTGCAATTCAAGTCTGTAATCTTGAACTTTTCCCCTGCAACAGTAAAGAATATCATGTGTCCATTTAATCCTACATCACTTCCTAAAATCATTCCTTGTACCAGTGGTTCTTTATTGTCTCAGAAATCATTCTCTAGCAAACTTCACATTTCCATAGTATCCTTTAGGTTCCTTGAAGCGATCCAAGTCATTTCATTTTCTTTTTCCTCTTTTCCTTTTTTGAGCAAAGTAAGGAAAAATGACTCAGTAGGAGAAAGGAAGAGATAAAGGGAGTGAATAATGCAGGATCATGTCTGTCATTTGTAGTGGCTGAGGGCTACAAAGATGTTCTTGGGTGAAGAAACTTCCAACTAGTTCCATCACACTGGTATAACTTCTGGGGGACCAACCTCTGCAGATGGCAGGGAATTTGTACCTGCTTGTGATACAGGCACGACCACTGCATCTTTGATGTCCGTGTTTACGTTACATGAGAAGTTCTTCTCCACTTTATTGGCAGTATCAGGGCAATTCTGCACAAAAATCACACGGTTGTAGGCCTTCAGCCTGCGCCACAACTGAATGTAGACTTTACACTGTACATACATGAAGACAAGACCTCCGGTGAAGCCAATGGCCACCACAACCAGTTTTGTCCAAAATGGCCATTCAAGGACACCTTTAAGATAAAAAAGAATGTTATCACCAAGTTGTCATTAATGGAGGTGGTAGTTTTTCATTTTTTAACAGTCTCGTCAAAAAAACATACCTACCAGAGCTGGTGATTTAGCTCAGTGGTAGAGCACTAGCCTAGCAAGGGCAAAGCCCTGAGTTCGATCCCTACCCACACCCCCAGAAAAAACACCTATCAGCTAAATTCTGTTGATAAAAGATACATTGTTAACAACTAGTAAGATTTATAACTAAGCCCAATTCCTTCCAGATATTCTGGATCTATTGTTAAAACTGTGTATGAGGAGATTTTGTCACCGATCCTTCCGATGATCTCTCTTAGCACCAAGTACTGCTGTACTCACCAGATAA
>PVJO010025837.1:0-22080 GCA_004026905.1 Hystrix cristata
GGCTGGAGCAAAGGGGTTCAAGAACATCCTGAAAACATGTTTTTCTTCTAAACTTTAAAAATGAATATTTTAAAACATACCCAGAAGTGCAGAGGATGATACAATAATGTAGAGGTTCAGTGGGATTCAATTTTTAGGCAAGGCTCTTCTCTGGTAGCAATCTATACTTCCCAATCTTCATGTCATGAAGGCACAGTCTGGTTGGCCCACCCCAAGTGATGTTAAGATAATGAGTGGGCTTGGGTGACTCATGCTCCATTAGAAAGTTTCAGTCCCTTTGATGATTGCTGTTCAGATCCATTCTTTTATTTAAGGGCTTGCAAAAGATGGTTTTCTAGTTCTGTCATTCCTTCTGTATTTAAGAGTAGAAATTTTCCTATGAAGAAGAAATATCTCTCATCAACTGCCTGATTACCCAGACAGAGAAGAAGTGTCACCATAAGGCACAGGAAGAGTAGGATAAATGCCTGATTCATTCCCTTTATTTATTAGCCTCAAGGGTTCTATGATGGAGTCCTAACAATTGGGTTTGTAGCCATCTAACAAATATGACCTGCGGGTTTATTTTTAAATTATTTGCTAAGGTCATTGGTAGAATTCTTTTGTCCCCCACTCTAGGATTATATTATTTTTCTTGGCTAAATATAACTCTGATACCTTCCTACACACTCCTTGCCTCTAACAAAAACTTGTAAAAATTCTCAAATAGAAGTGACAGTAGAGGCATTGAGTTGCGGGAAGAGTTATGGTTTTCATGTTGGTTCTTCAAGTTTTTTATGGTTTGTGTTTAATACAAGGTCCTCCCAGGCCTGACATTGCGATTGGATTGAATATAAATTCTGGACATTGAGAGGTGATGTATGTCCTCCTCTTCGTCTTGTGGCAGGCCTCTTGCAAGGATGCGCACATGCTTATGATATATGGACGAGGAATTGCCGTGGCAGTGCCTTTATCCGCATCGGACCCCGTGCGTCCGGCCAAGGACACGTTTGGTGTTGCTAGCATGTGCTATCAGGTATTTTAGAGAGTAACAACAGCATGAATCTCATAGGCTTACCCCAGGAATCTTTTGCAGCACGGCTAGTATTTTATTCTGGAATCGGAGTGACATGGAGGACAAAGGAATTATTTGAAAGGGAAAATAATTATAATCCTTCACTTTCTGTTTTCTTTCTTTTCTACTATTCCTTGGCTCTTCTCTGAATTCCAAGTATCACCAGAACTAAACAGAGGAAAGCTCAAGGCATCTAAGATTTGGATAAAATGCTTGGTAAAATTTAATTCTTGGAAGCTGTTTAGGTGGAAAACTTTAGAGAAAAAAATGAAAGGCAATACTAAAAAGAGGACAGGATTTCCAGATAAAATACAGATTGTTCAGCTAAAGTCGAACTTCAAATTATGACTTGTTGTTTAGAAGAGTTCAAATATTATATGATACATACTTCTATTAAAATTGTTTATGTGCAATTAAAGTTTACCTGGATGTCTTGTACGTTTATTTGTTAAATTTGGCAAGTCGACTTGGATGGTGCAGGGAACAATCTGAGAGTGGTTTCCAGTGCTGTGTGCTGAGGCCCCAGACCTACGATTTAGTCAGGAGAGTAGAAGTAATGACCATGACTATTCCTGGGCAACATACTGTTACTCGTCGGGGCAAAGCCTGCTGATCCCTACTAGCGGACCTTTTAATGGCCCTCTTCCTGAATAAATGAGAATCGCGAGTGGCGGAGAGTTTTGCAGGGGTCTGAAGATCCCCACTCATCACTGTTTCTCTCTGAGCTTCTTAGTTATGTGAGGTTGTTGCCTGGAAACTGTGAAGAGCTGGAAGCTGGGGCAGCTGTCTTTAAATTTAACCAAGTGGAACAGATGTTAAATAAAATTTTCTTTAACTTGTTCAGATATCTAGTGAAGAGGACAGTGTGAAACTTGGCATTTTTCATGACCTGGTTATAGAACTGCACACATTAAAGAAGGTGTGAGTATCTCTTTGTTTTAAATATTGTAGCATGAAATTGGTCACCTCGAAGCCTATATTTTTGGAGATTCCTGAGAAATTTGTACTTGGGTTTCTCTGTACCTTTGGTGTGAAGATTATTATGAATTCTTAGAGGTGTTCTTTGTCCTCCCTTAAAGCACGTGTTATTCTAGTGATTTTTGTAGAGTATGTAAATCTTGAACGATAATGGAATAGTGGCTGACCAGCCATATTTATGTGATGTGGGATAATGTTCATGAAGCAATCTGTCTTACAGTAGAAAGGACTGCAGTTTTATACCATTGAGCCTGCAGAACATTATGGCTTATCTTTACCATATCCCTCTCACTTTGTAAGCTATAGTCCCTTTGTTTCAACTTTGCGGGTCCTGAGGCGATGCCATTTTTGTAAAATATGTCCACTCTCACAGTTTCAGCTGATTGGTCCAGGGATGGTTACTTACTAAAAGCTGGACCAATCACAGTACAGGTCTGTTCTTAACCCTTCCTGATATGTTCTCAGCATTGTTCCCTCCAGAATGAATAGATTCCTTTTTTCCTCCTACAGTCAATTTAGACTTCTAAGATCTGTAACCTGAAGAATACTGACTAATAAAACCCAGTGAATTTTTACAAAATATATGATATAAATCTTAGGTTGCTTTTTAAAAAAGCAACACATTAAAATTCAGCAGCCTACTCCTTGAAATGTTACTATTTACACTTATTTTAATGTTGAGCCTCCCAAAATGCTTTTATTCAAAAGTTGTTTTGAGAGTCTTTTTTTTTCTTCAGAAAACACTCATATTCTATTATTTGTACCATTCTCACCACACTTAATTCATAGGAGAGTGTGTCGGAATCATTTTATTCACCTTTCTCCTGTACTTGAGAGCGGGGACTAACCTTTCATTCATTTTAATGGCTCTTGCAATGTCTACATTCTAAGCCAAAAATAATATTTGTTAAATAGGTGAAT
This sequence comes from Hystrix cristata, assembly GCA_004026905.1. Classification (NCBI taxonomy): domain Eukaryota; kingdom Metazoa; phylum Chordata; class Mammalia; order Rodentia; family Hystricidae; genus Hystrix; species Hystrix cristata. Next base: position 2,954 of record PVJO010025837.1, read on the forward strand.
AAATATTCTCTCGGTTACCTGTTCTTAACAGAGTGTTATAGAGGATTAAGTTCTTAAATAGCCCAGAGAAACTGTTTATAACAAAATTTTCCACTACATAGAGGTGTACACATATACATGTGAATGGTATATTTCACATAAAAGAACAAAGCACGGCTTTAATAGTCAGATTCAAAATAAAGGGTGGGAAATAAGCATTTGAGGTAATACGTATGCTATAAGTTTGATTTAACCATCCCACAATGTATACATATTTCAAAACATGTCAGAGGCCATAAATACATATTTTTTAATTTGTTGATTTAAAAATAAAAACTTTAAAAGCAGCGGGGAGCTGTGACTGGCTTGTGAAGTGAGCTTTGTTCTTCGAGGTGTCTGAGAAGGCCCCCTGTGTTGGTGCTAGACGCAGGGGACTTCTAACTGCTAGACAACTGTGTCACAGGCTAGCGTGGGTCCTTGTTTTCACTGCTAATAGAAAATAAAAATAAAGCACACATTTGCAGGGAAGAGGCTTTAATTGGAAATAAGAGAGAAAATGGAGAAAGGAGTCTAGTTTTGGAAGTACCTGCTGGGGACACACTCTGATGGAGAGGATCAGACCAGCCCTGAACAGAGAGAAGGGACCAGTTTCACGTGGTGCTGTGTGTGTGTGTGGGGGGGTCTGGTTGGTTGCTATCTGGGTCCTGGCCCTGCAGCCCTGGAGGAATCCTCCTGGCTGGGGTGGGGGGCAGTTCCCTCCTGTGAAATGATCATCTGTGTGGCAGTTGCAGCTCTGCCCGTCCTGAGATCCGGTGACTGCTGGTTTGGGACAAAGGTGGGAGGTTCTAGGTGCTACCCTAAGGGGAAGGGTCTGGAACTGGGTGCTGTACAAGCTGGTAATCTGATGTCCCTCTGAATTCTGCAAATTACTTTAGTTACTCTTATCTTGGTGTCCTCCATCTTTAAGGGGACAGCATAGGCTTAGAAAATGTAGGACTGACCAACTATGTTCTGTCAACTTTTCTTAAATGATATATCCAAACTATATCCAAAGTTTTAAGGCAAAACAGGATACAAAAACTTTGTCCCCTTTTAGTTCCCTGTCGCGTATTTGCAGGCCTGAGCGGAGAGTCATGGATTTTAGTTTAAACCACTTCTAAGTCCCTGATTGTCTCAGAAGAAAACAGAAATCATACTTTCAGTAAATAACAGGTTAAGGGCCCAGGATTTTACCCCTTGTCTCTATTGCGGTCTTTAACTGTGCTTTTCCCCAAGAGACCTTTATCTTGTACTTAATTTTAAGGAGAAATGGGAAAAAATTTCACCTATCTATCTATCTATCTATCTGGGATCGCACATATATAATTAACTGTTTTACTCTCTGGTTATACTTTCCAGTTGGGTGTTTCATACAGAGTAGGTAATAAAAATTAACCTTCTTCTTACTCTTAAGCTCAGGCTTCGCGGGGGTTACTCTTGCAGACATTTGAAGAACTTTTCGGCTCCTTCAGCTTTTTCCCTCTACAGTCGTGTCATCTACCGGGATGGGTCACGTCTCGTCCCTTGGAAGCACAGCGGGGGACAGTGCCCTCTGCAAGGACCCTCTGTCATGTAGAATGCACACTGGTTGGCTCTTGTCCTCTGGGGTCCAACAGCCACCATGCTCAGGAGTGAGTCGGGTGAGTCGCTGGAGTTGGAGAGTCCTCTTAGAGCTTTCCGGTCATTTCCTGGGTCCTCAGTGACGGAGGAGGCCGAGGGCTCAACACCGGCTCCCTCTCAGCTCTTCTGCCTTCCTTGGCTCTGGTCTCCGAGCCTTGCCTGTTGAGCAGCCAGGTCAGTCACACCAGCCTTGACGTGGGAGCGGGAGGTCCTTGTATTAACTATGGTGATTTTCTCTGGATACTGTGGAATTGGCGTCGTACACCTTCTTTCCCCTACAGGACGGTCTGTCATACTGCTCGGCTTGCCTACTAGAGAATATACTCTTCAAGCATGTTGACAGAAAAGAGGTAGCAAGTTTCAGAAGGAAAATGTAAAATAAAGATAATAGGAACAAAACAAATTCACTTAATAGTCTAAGAAACAAAATTAGTAAACTACTTTTGTGAGAGTCTTATTTTTGTAAGTCGTTTTATGCAGAATGTACTTGACTCCAGATGCACTCCCTACATAACTAATATTTGATCTTTTAGTTATTGGAACGACACTCTTTGGAATGCGATGGTTAGGCACATCTAATTATTATAAAACAATTAAAAATGCATAAACCTAAACCTAAAAATGCCTGTCATTACAAACAATTTAGCTTTGGAGGGATATGGCAAGGTATTTTCTTTTTAAACTGCATTTCAGAAATCTAATACACTTGAGGAATTGAAATAGATTTAACATACAATGAAGTCAGCAATAATTAGTATGTAGGTACCTAGAAGTACTTTACATATCAATTTAGCTTTTTACTTTGGATGTGAAATTTAGAATCTGTGGCTTGGTACTATAGCCATATTCATCTGATTTTTGCATTTAACATGTCTTTAATAAGCTTAGGAAACAGTGTTAATGATCACAAATAGACTTATTACTCAGTGTACAAGTGTACCTCATGTATATAATAACAAAATGCTAATTTAGTAAAAGCCAGTAGATGTAGACCAGATTTTAAATAGCAGACTGTCCAAATGGCTTCTCGCCTGAATGGTACTGAATGTAAACAGCAGAAATGTTGAAAGTTTTACTGACTGTTTTATGTCTAAGGTCCAGATGCAGTGCAGATTGTGTAAGAGTGCACATATACATGTTACTATGCATGTGTCAAACTTATGTTTCTTTAGTTTTACAAAGTTTGCACTTCCACACAACATATTTAGCCCCCAAATGTATATACAGGTCTAATCCCAGATACTGTAACCTAAAATAATAGCTGTTGATTTAACCAGAGTTATGCGATGATTTTTAAAAAGATTTAGAAAAACAAATAGATGTTTAAATGAATCTTAACTTTCTTAAGACATAGTGTTTTTTTAAATTCTCCCAATAATCATTGGTTGTGTTGGTCTCATCCAGTTTGCCTGCACATTCCACCTTTTTATCTTAAAAACTACAATGGCTTAGCTGAGTGTGGTGGTGCATGCCTGTAATCTTAGTAATCTGGGAGGCTGAGGCAGGAGGATCTCAAGCTCAAGCCTAGCCAAGGCAACCAAGTGACTCAGTGAGACCCAGTCTTAAAACCAAAAAGGGATGGAGATGTAACTGGGTGTGAAGGCTCTGGGTTCAATTTCCAGTACCACCAAAATACATACATACATACATGCATGCATGCATGCATACTACAACTTGGTTTTCCCTTCCTCCTTTACCGTGAAAAGTTATAACTGCCCATTTGTCCCTCTCAGGCTGCTGCTTCAAAGCCTGCCACCTTTCCCCTCCTGTCTCCAGTGGGGGTGTTGAAAGCTGTCCCCATCACATGCCTGAGTTGCCTCTGTGTAGAAACCAGGACCAGGCTCATCGATAAAGTTAGGCTGCAAAATAGAATGGGATTCCTGGAGTAGGGCGAACGAAAGCAGGAGGGACTCCAGGTGAAATCACTCTGGAAAGATGCCTGGAGGCTGATCAAGGATGCTGGATGGAGTTGCTACTCAGAGCGAGCAGTGGTTCCATGTGCACCACCTTTACGGGTCCCTACCCCAGGCCTGCAGAGGACCTCTGGGCTCCAGTACGAGGAAGAGTCCTGTCTCTAGTGCCCATAAACTCTGCCCAGGAAGACCTTTAGGAGGCCGAGACAGCAGTGAGAGGTGAAGACAGAGAGGAGGGTGTGGTGATGAGCAAAGGGGCTCAGGGCTGAATTCCCTGCCAGCCTTCTTTCCTGAGATTCTTTTGCATCCACCCCAGCATCAAAGAGGGGAGGAATAGGGGAGGAAACCAGAAAGTAATCAAGCCAGTGGGACCTTACAGAGTAACACTATGTTAAACATGTACAGTATCTGTAAAGTATATAGTCATAGTATGTAACATAGCATACAGTGTTATGGCACAGAGCGTTACAACTTGATAGTGTATATTTATGGTATTAGAAGAGACATGACACATTTATATATAATTGGAGGAAGTCAAAGGGCATGAGGATGGCATGGATATGAACCTTTAGTTTCACCATTTCCAATTATCTCACAGTTATTGCTTCCTAATTTTTCACTGTTGCTAATAATATGCCTATAAATTCCTTATAGATAATCTATGTTCTTATCTCTGATTCTTTGCTTTGGATAAGTTCTTGAAAATGGAATTAAATCCAAGAGTATAAGTAATTTTATGGTTCTCAATATTCACTGCTAAATTACTTTCCAGGAAGGGTGTACCAGCTTATTCTTCAACTCATAGTGTATAACAGTTCCTATCTGAATGATAGCATTATTACCCTTGAGTGTTATCAGGAGAGTAAGCATCTTAGCATTGGTAAAAAAAAAGTTAGCAAAAGGGAGAGCTTGAGTTTTCTATATACTTTTTATTCTATTAATATGATGAATTATTATACTATTTATTATACTCCTTATTTTATTATATTCCTTAGATGAACCTTATGTGCTACAATTGTTCTTTTTAAAAGACAAAGTTCATCTCCTTTTTATAAAAGAAAGATGTTTATGGTAGAAATTACAAGCAAGCAGAAAAGAGAAAATAAAGATTACCTGTAATCCTATCTCCTGGAGATAACTGCCGTGGAAGCTTAGGTATATACGTGTTAATCTTTTTTTTCTTGAGTACATTTCAGCAGTTTTCAAACTTAGCTGCCTATCATGAGCACCTGTGGTGTTTAATAAGATACAGCTGAGCTGGACTCATCTCTCAAGATTCATATTCAATAGATCCTTCCTTAAATTTTTCCCATTGTATTCAATGGAGCTGCAGGCAAGTATTTTAAGGTTTAGTTTATTTACATGTCCTGCCTGGGTCATCTTATTTACTGCTGAAGTTTCAATGACCTATTGAGAGGCTAATGATGTCCTTAGGCCAGATAGCTATGTTTAGTGTCTTAATCCTACATCCGGCAAGTATTCCTCAGCTCTACATGGGTGTGCTACTGGATCCCCAAACACAACAGATTCAAAATTCATCTCATTACTCTGGGCCAAATCAAGCCGACTATATCAGCATTCCCAATAGTATGGTCATCCTGTCCACCCTCTTGCTTATCCCAACCCTCATGGCCAGGCCAACTCCAAGATGGCCCCCCGTGATCCCTACCTCTGGTATTAATTCATGTATGCGATTGTTTCCCTTTGAACATAGTCTGGCCTAGCAATTTGCCTGTAACCAATAGATGGCATGAGCATGTCACTTCCACGATGAGATGACATAAGATTATGACTTCTGCCTTGTTAGCAGATTCTTCCTTGGCTGGCTTTGTTGAAACCAGTTGCCATGTTGGAGAAGCCCATAGAACAAGGACCTGAGACCTTCAGTCCAATTACTCCAAGGAACCAAATTTTGTTAAAAACTGTGAGTTTGAAAGCAGATCTTTCTGTTGTGTAAGCTTTGAGTGAGGCTCAGCCTTGGCTGACACTTTGACTGCAGCCTTAAGTGAGGCCGTGAAGCAGAGGTCCCAGCTTGGCCATGCTCAGCCTCTGCATCCACAGAATTTGCAAGATAACAAATGTGTCTGTGCAATGTCAGTAGGAGCTGGTTATGCAGCAAAACTAACATGCACAGTTAATCCCCAAGTCAGTCTCCTCAATAGCTCTTGAATCTGGTATGTTCACCATGTCAACAACCGGATGTCCAGGTCCCACACGATCATGAGTCCTCTAATTTGTTATAGCTGCCTTCAAACCCATCCCTCTGCCCTTTGCTCTGTGGCCTCCATCCCCACTTTCTTCTTGGCAGAATCATCTTACAAAAGAGAAATTGGAACATGTTCAGCTGCTTTCAGCCCTTCAGCACACTTACATCGTTTTTGGGCTGATGTTCAGTATTTTCAACATGACTTAGGAGATTCTCTGTGATCTGGTCCCTGCTTACCTCGATTTTAGTTCCCAAATACATCGTGTTATCTTGGTTCTTGGTTTATCTCTTGCTGGTCTCTCTTCTGGAAATACTCTCTCAAGTACTTGTTTGCTTGCCCTCCCTATTCAATACTTGCACTTAGGTCAACATGTGTGTTACATGCAAGTCAGAACTCCCTTTACCAAGTCTTTCCCAAATGCTCATGTATGAACTGGAAGCCTTGTAGATGATCTGCTATCTCCACATACATCACTTATTATTCTGCCCTTCGTGGCCACTACTCATTTACTTGTCTCCTGTTACCCACAGAGTGTAAACTACAGAGCACAAAGATCATGCCGACTTCATTTACTATTGGTTGACATTTAATAAATATTTGTTGAAGTGTATTTTCAGATTTACTTTTAGATTAATTACATATCAGAGAATGTCTTTTTTTCCTGCTTTGTTGTGATGCTAGGGATTGAATCCAAGGTCTCTTGCACGTTGGGCGGGTGCTTTCCACTGAGCTATATTCCCAGCCTCTCAAATTTGAGAACGGAATGTCTTCATCTTTGCTTTATACATAAATAACCCACTGTGTAGCATAAAATATTTAAATAGTAACCTTTTCACTGTAAAGCCGTGTCTGTTGATCTGTCCTCTGGCCTTCACTATGAGGAGAACTCTGAAGACTGCCTGCTTTTTTTCTTGTGGATCCATATTAATATGTTTCTCTCTTCATCTTTGTAATTCAGTTTTTCCCCCCATAGCATGTAATCTTAGTTCTTAATTTTGCCTAGAACATAGTAAACCCATTTGGTCTGCATACTCGGATCAATTTTTCCAGCTTGGAAAGTAATTTTCAATGTTGTTGCTTCTGTTTTACTTGCACAGATTTCTTTTTTAGAAACATTTATTATTTCTAGATGAGATTCCCATGTCAATTTTGAATTTTTTTTATGTCTGAGAGCTGCTTTTGTGTAGAGAAAAAGTCTATGCTGTTATTCAAGGTTTAATTTAATACTCGCTTTATTAAAAGCAGAGTTTTTTTTTTTTAAAACCTAGCTTTTAAAAAGACGTTTAAATTCACCTTACGTATTTTATTATTTGATTTATGAATCTAGTATATTTTAACAATTGCTTCCAAGGGAGACTTTGAATAATGTTTGATCCATCTGAGTTGAACACATTCAACTCCCAAGCAAGTCCCTTTACAACTTAGTTAATAAAATCCCCTTAAGTATTTAAAATCCATATATAAATTTAATATATTCAGTTTTCTTTTTTAGTTTTTCAAATGCCTGAACTACCAGTCAAAGCTTAACAACTCCAGTGCTCACTTCGGCAGCATGTATACTAAAACCTTAACAACTCCAGTAAATCTAATAAATTAAATAAGGAATCACATATTCTCTTAACCATTCCAATACTTTTAAACTTGATTAATTTCTCTAGATCTTTCCACTTAAAGGTAAGAGTCTGAAATCCATTACTCAATTATACCTTTAAATTGAAATCTAAAGGCTAATCTGTTATATTCATTGATATGTCATATGCTGTTAAACATTAAGCCTCTCTATATACTAGACCTTTAGATATTGACCCATGAGTAGAAACTTATACTTAACTCAAAAGCATTAATTCTTTAGGTTTGAGCTATTATTTTTATGTTTAATGTAAATATGCCTGTGGCGAAATGACACATACCTACTAGCTTTTATTGTCTACAATGAGGCTGCCATTCCAAACAAGTTGGAATTACCATTTGGAGAATGGAGTTACCGTCCAGGGAGACCTGGGTGTCTCATTGGTTGCCTGAGAATGCATAATAACTAGAGTTTTGTCCAGGATGTATAGAGACTCGGGTGGTAAAATAATACTGTTATGACAAAAGGAAATGCTAGTCCACACCTGTGTACTAGGTGTGGATGTGGATGAGGTTAGTGCCTTTTAGTTCAAATTATGCAGTTTTTCCTTTTGGTTTGAGTAGGTGGGACCTTGTGGTCCACTATATACTGCAAGTAGTTCCAATACTGCTTGAGTTTGTATTTCTGAGCTTCTGTAAGTTATTTTAATAACTGTATTCTCTTCATCTGTAGGGCTATGCAGGTAATTCACTCCTTCAGTTTAAATAACATGAATAATAAGACACAACTGATTCACTGAGAATTTGCTACGTACCAGATTAAGTTCTTTGCATAACCAAGTTTTTTAATTCCCACAGAAGTCCTACAATGAAGAAACTATGATAATTCTCATCTTATAATGTTATTATCCTTACACTTTACACAAAAAGAAAATAACTTGACCAAGGTCACATAGTGATGTGACAAGGATTTCAACCTCGGCATCATCTTTGTGTTCATTCCTTATGGAACAGTGTTTCTCTATTGTAGGCAAAATCAAAAAGGCCAAAAGAATCCGAACCTTTGAGGAGAGTGTTCAAGTTAAGGTATTAGTTCAGAATACAACTGCTAACGTCGTAGCTAACTTCTTTTCCACCCGCCCTATATGTGGGTCAAATGAATAAACTAATTGCAGGCTCTTCCTGCAAACAAGCTCCCACATTCACGAAACCCAGTGTGTTCATCTCCCACGCTTCTGCATCTGTTATCGCGACCAAAGCCCTGAGAGTCCATCCTGCTGTTTGTCCTGCCTTCTTACCTGGAGTTCATAGAGGCCTCGGAATGCTTATTCTCTTCCATCCCTATCTCTGATTGAATTTTCTCCAGTATGAGTTCCACTCTGTCTGTGAGGTCTAATTCTGTTACTGTAATATTAGTTTTCCTGAAGTGCTTCTTTGTTTAACTGGGCTTCTTTTATACTCAGGTTACTGTTTTCAAAACTCATCCTGTTTTCTTTTATCTTGACTTTTCTAATAGCTTCCTCTTTTGAATATCAGAGAGGGTATATCCTCTCGTATGGTATTTAATTAAGTTTGCTAAACTAATTCTTAGAATTTGTTCTGTAAGTAAAAGGGCTTCCCCTGTGGGAAAGGCAAACCTTTCCCCCGACAATGTCCAGGAGTAGAGGAGTAAGTCGTGTATCACTTACTAATGGAGGGGCATGAAGGTGACACCTTTCTTCACCCATCATAAGGTCGTGGCTAATAATCCTTTCACAAAAGACAGGTGAAAAAAAGAAAGCCATAACATACTTACTTAATCCAAGTTTTATGTGACAAGGAAGCCTTCAGAAATGAAGACCCAAAGACCGTGGGAAAATTGTATACTTTTGAGCTTAGTTTGAGGAGAACGTGATTCTCTAAATGTGATGAGCCAAAGGGTATGTTTTAGTGGGAAGAGACTGCGGCCAGGGGAAGGCCTGTCGGTTCAGATTCTCCTTGAACTCTGTGTAACATTCCTTCCTCCTGGGTGTGGGGCGGGACTCCTCTGGATTTAGGGTCTCAATATCTACTACTAGACAAGGTAGATCAGAGAGTATCTTTATGGCCAGTTTTTAATGCAGGAAGGAGAGGGTTGGGGGAGATCAGAGCACCACTTCTAGGTCTTCTTGCTGGCTTTAAAGGGACAGGGCTTCTAGTTCCTGTGACTTGCCTTAGGGGACGGGAATTCTGGTTTCTGTGACTTTCTTCAAGGGAGAAAGAAGACTGTAGGCAGGAGGGCAGTAAACAGAGAACTATGCTGCTTCTTTTGAGGCCTTTTAACCTTTGTTTCAAACAACTCAGCATGGCCCAGAACCATACTTTGGGGTATTTTTTGATGAGCCCCAGTGTTGTCTGAGTCTTGCCTTACTACCTTCTGTGAGTTTCAGTCTGAAGAAATGAGTCAGGTGGTTGGGTTAGAGGAGGTGGGAGGAGAGTGTCTGGCCGTTCGGGACGGGGTCTCCAAGGCTCTGCCGTGGAAGGTCTATCTGATTCTTAAGAGCAGTATATTTAGTTATACTCTCAAAGTCTAGTAAAGTTGCCTTGAATTCTTACTATTATTTTTGATGGTGGCATGGGTTTTATATTTTTCTGTGACTTAAAGGGTATTTTATTTTATCTGGGAATTGGAAAAAACCAAATCAAGTATTCCTAGCCAGGCTTCATTTAAATCATAAGAGCTTAGCTGTAGTTCTTGAAGATTTCTAGGGATAGGTTTTATATCCTGAATGACTTATTTTGTGGATTTTGTAGTGGACCTGGATTTATCTCATCTCTCTCCTTTTCATCTAAAAGATAATCTTCAAAATCTTGTATTTCTAAATAAGCAGAACTGAGTATCATTTGGGGGCAGGGATATTGCTTACTCATTCACAGAAACCCAAGCAATAGATATGACTTCAAGATAAATTTAAAACTTTTAGTTTACCTACTGTTAGCACAGAGAATACAGAATAGAACATTTAATTTTGTAAATGTGACAAGTAACAAGAGTAGAGTTGGCCAGGATGGGCGGGGGTGCTTCTCAAAGATAAGGCTTTGAAATACCACCAGAAAGACATTTTGGCCTCTCTGTAGTGGATGCTAGTAGAGTCTAAATTCCTGTTGCCTGACATTTAAAGTCCTCAGCAATTTCAATTTCACCTGTTTTTACAATCTTCTGTCTTACTGCCCCTCTGTGTACACCCTCCGCTAAAGACAGAACAGTTTCCCGGGTTAACCAGGGCATCAAACGTCATGCTATCCAGCCATTAGTCTTATTCCCAGTATTCCTTTCCAGAATGTTCGTCGATGCTGTGTCCATTGATCACGGGTAGCAGTAGTCGCCTTGACACCCTGTGAAGAACTCCAACACTGATGGTCAGATCTTGCTCTGCAGCTATCTGGGCTCTTATCTCTTCAACTCAAGTGTGTTTTGGGTCTGAATTGTATGTGTGTGTCTCTTAAGGTCCAGTGAATTGGTTTGCATGGAGAAGGGACAAAATATATAGGGTATTTGACTGAGAAGAAAGTTACAGCAAGCAAGAAAATGAAGGTTGGGAGGGGAAGAAATGGGTCAGAGAGAAAAGAAAGATGACAGAAGAGAAAAAGAAGACATGGGTAGATAGGGAAGAGTGAGAGAGAATCAGCTCGTGTCAGCATAACAATGCCTCCAGCTTTGGTGAAAAAGCCTGCCTGCTTTTATTTATAAATTTCAAAGCTTATATTTGAAATAAATATTTATTTTCCTGTGGAAAGCCCATAGATTTTGTATCGTGTCTGATGATGTGTTTGGATTTTTAAAAAGCGTTTTGGAAACTCCAGGGCATCTATCAATTTTCCAGTTATCCCTACGAGTCTCTTTGACGTTCAATTTCTATCATTTTTGCCTAATCTTTGTTATTCGAGTGATTAAGAATGTCTCATTTCATAATACCTGAAAGATTATATTTGAGACCAGCATTTATTTTGCTATGTGTACGTTTTTTTCTCAAACCAAATCTATCATTTTCTTAAATGGGATCCTTTCCGTTTGTGTTGTAATTGTTTCATGGTAGGGATTATATGCAGGAAAAAAACAAACGTAAGAGTCAAGAACTCACAGGGAAGAAATGAGTCGCTCACTTTTTGCAGCTCTTGGGCTGTTCCTGTTAACCCTGCACAGTCCTCAGCCTGAGCCTGGCCATCGCAAATGCCCACGGTTGCCACCTTGGGCTGTGGGTTGTCACGTTGCAGCTCCCGCAGCTGTGCCTCCCAACACTTCTTCTCCAGCCGCATGAAACAAAGACTTGGCGTGATTTCTAGGCCACTATCTGCTTTTGCTAGCTCCAGAGTTCCATTCAGCAAGAGTTTTAAAGCCTCCCAAGCCCTTCATCATGCAGGGCCTCACTTGGAAGTGGTTGCATTGGTGCGGCACCATCTTCCATTGTCATCATTCCTTTGTGGGAATGTGTTCCCATGCTTTCCATCTGAGTCTGTACCTGGCAGCATACGCAAAGGTGACTGATTTTGAAATGTGTCTTATGGCTCAGTCTCTTCCTTTACTGCTACTGAAGAATACTTCTTGCAGAGAGGGAAGTATGTCTGGAAACTCTAGGAGAAGCCCTTGGGAATGGTGTATTACAGAAGTTTCCATGTTATGGCTTTTGAGGCAATATTGGAAGCTGGGCATGGTTGCTCACACCTGCAGTCCCAGCAGTCTGAGGGGCTGAGGCAGAAGAATCACAGGTGAGAGCTCAGCCTGGGCAGGTTAGTGAGTTAGCAAGACACTGTTTCCAAAAGGGAGGAGGGGTATTGAGACCCTCGCCCCTTCGCCCTCTTTACTTCCCTGGTGCCATGAGCTGAGCATTTTCCTCTGCCACACACTCCCATTGTGATGTACTAACTCCCTGCAGGCTCAAAGCTAACAGGGTTCAGTGACCATGGACTGAAGCCCCTGAAACATAAGCCAAAATAAAGCTTTCTTTCTTATAAAAAGAAAAAGTTCCATGTTATAGTCAGTTCAGGATGAAGGTGGTATTACCGATGACAATGGCCCTGGCAGGCCAAATTAGAAGGTGAGAATATGGCAATGGAGGCGAAGGTGGGAATGGAGGAAAGACATTTCAGGCAGCTGCCACAGGGTATGTGAGGAGGCAGAGGTAAGAGAGAACATGTGTGATTTGGGGAACAGAGAGCGATGAGACAGGCAGGAGGCATGAGCCAAGGGCCTTGTCTGCCAAGATAAGAAATGCGGACTCTGAGCCTCACAGAATAAGGACAGCTGGCTGTGTGAAATGGGAATAATGATAGTGAGTGCCCGAGGATTCAATTTGGTAACCGTAGCCTGGCACAGTATGTCAGGGCTGCTGCCAGCCAGTATGGAGCCTGCATGGGAATTAGAAATAGCTCCTGGGTAGATGATGTTCCAGATATCTACTGCTGCAAAAGCAACCACTCCAACAGTCACTGTTTGTCCTGCTCATGTACTTTGTGGTTTAGAACTCAAATGGGTCCCAGCAGGATGGCTTGTCTTTGCTCCATAATGTCTGGGGCACCGAGTGGAGAGACTAGAAAGCTGGAGGTGGCTCAGTGGCGGAGTGGCACCTGAAGGTGTCTTCTTAGGCATGGTGGATGCTGTCGGCCAGGATGCTAGTTGGGTCTGTCGGAACACCTGAATGAAAACTATGCATGCTGCCCATGCTCCCTGGTGTCTTAGTTACTTTTCTCTTGCTGCTGGGACAAAATACCTGACACCCAAAGTTAAGGGAAGAAGTGTTTATTTAGCTTCCAGTTCATAGAGATTTCACTTCATAATCAGCTGGATCCAAGGCAGGGTGGCCGGCAGACAGGCAGAAAGCAGCATGGTAAGCAAGGGATGCAAGCAAGGGGTAGGCAAGCCTCTTTCTGTCCCTTATATTTTATCCAGGCTACTGGTTTTAGGGTGGGTAGCACTCCCACCCTTACTCTAACACCCTTAATTCTAGCATCACATCCTTGACCCTAGCAGAATTATGCCAAACCAATCAGTGGACTAATTTAGTAATCATACACTCTAGATCCAGCCCCACCTACGAACACATGAGGCTTTGGGGGGACATCTAGACACAAACCATAACACATGGTGACTGGATTTCAAAAGTGAATGTCCCCAGTGGGTAGGAAAGAGAAGCTGCATTTGGTCACTTTCACGATAACCTACTGATCGAGCAGTTAAAAAAAATCAGATTCGAAGGGAGTGAATTGTAGGAGGAGTAATGAAGAATTTGGGAGCGTTTTTTAAATTGTCACATGATAATGAGAAGAAAGTATCCTCCTCAGGCAGAAATATCCCTTCAGAGAGGAAAAACTGCCTCTTTCTCTAGATAAATGTAGCCTCCTGCCAGGGAACCCTGGTGGGTTTCGGCCTCACTCAGTGCTTCAATTTGGAAGGAAACTTTGGGAAGTGCACGATTTACACGGCCATGAGCAGAGGCCCTGAGCTTGGCAAATCGGGAACTCAGCTTCTCTCCGTGATTCCACACATCAAAAGGAAAGCGACCTTTCTTCATGTAGTTTTTTAGCCTTTTCCCTTACATCTATACTTTTCCCGGTGATTGATTCTGCTTAATTAAAAATTAGTTTATACTATATAGCCTGTGGTGGTCCTGGGCTTTCTTTGGTTGGACAATTTAAAAGAGATTTCATATTATCTAATGCTGAATATTCTTTTATTGATGTGGCCTTCCCCCTGCCCCATTTCTTCCCAGACTGTATGCTGAGTAATAAAGGCAATAGGTATAGATTTTTAAAAATCCAATTTTAGTGATTTGTATTTTCTGTTTTGGATTTTTTGGGGAGAAAAGGCAATTCTATTTTCTTGCAAAAACTCCCAATTTTAAAATATTTATCATTTAGAGAAATTTTTTAAAAAAATGGCTTAAATTCATCTGATTATTTAATTTATTCACACATTAGAATGCATTTAAAGCTTTCCCTCGATCATTCCTGAATCAACTGACATTAGAAGACAGTAGACAAGGAAATAAATGAGGAATGATCACTGAGATAAAATTAACTGAGCTACAAAGAGGTGAAGAAGAGGGAAATAGTGTAATATATAAAATGTGTATTTTCAGCAGCCCATATTTATCTACATGATCATATCATCATTTGCAAATCTATGTAAATATATATAAATGGAAAATTATAAAATTTTCACCTTTTTTTAATAATAATGTATTTTTTAAAAGCATTTCTCTCTAAATTTTCTCATTTGAAATACTTTGTGGAAACTCCTTCTACTCCAACTCCTGAAGTTCTAATTCATCCTTTCTGATGGTTGTTAATAGTCCATGTCAGGTATAATTGATTAGATTTTACTTTATTTCTATTTTGTTGCTATTAATTTTGGATTTCATAAGCATTACATATCCTGTACCATATTTTTACATATTTTAGCTCGTATTTCTTTGGCAAGATTCCAGGAGGAGAATTGTTTTGGATCAAGGATGTGTATGTTTTTATTTTTGATAAATGTGGATCAATTATTTTTCAAAAAAGCTTTTACAACTTACATTTCCTTTTACTCATATTTTTACCCTTTCACACAGTTTTGTTCTCTTTAAGAAATGTGGAATGGACATATTACAGGTATCATTACATTTTCATACTTTGCCAATCTAAGGACATAAACAGTATCTCGTTTTACTTTTATATTTTTTGTACCACCAGTAAAACTGGACATCTTTAAATATATTCTTGTAGTTTATGTCAAATCTTCTGTGATATTTGTCCCACCTATTCTTTTCCTCTGGGGAAAATCTATTTGTCTTCTTGTTCATTTGTTGTACTTTTTTGTGTACACATAACGTATTAACCATTTTCCCTCCGTTTTGCTTTACTTTTTTTTTTCCAAAATTTTTGTTCATTTATGGGCTTTGTTTAGTGTAACTTTTGCCATAAAAACTGTAATTTTTGACCTGGCAATATGTCTACCTTAGCTCTCGTAATATGTGCATTTCCATATTAAATAAGCAAAAATTCCTTTCCCTCCAATAATACATATAGTTTCCTAGATTTTCTTGAATTATTTTTGTTTGTTTGGCAAACATATTTTGACATTTACAACTTTAATGTATGTAAAATTTATTAAGATGGTAGCCAAAACAATTTTTTCCAGAAGAATAACCAGAATAATTTATAATACATTTTTTTTTTTACTGAATGAAATGAAATGCTACCCTTGTTCTGTGTGAAGTTCTTATATGCCAACATCTTATTCTTGATTTTCTCTTATGCTGCAGTCATCTAAGTTTCCAAGTTAATACCATGTTCTCTTTAAAGCATGTTCTAATATTTGGTAGATCAGATCTGTTTTGTTTTCCTTTTTTATTCTTTTTTCCTCTAATCTTACCTATTTACCCTCTCATAGAAAGTAGTATCATTATAGCCAAAATTTTCAATGTCATATTGGGACTCTAGTTGAAGTTGCTATAAAATTATATTGGCCTGAAATAGATAATGCTGTAGACTTCCATAGTATTACAATCTTCCTAGCCAATAACACAGACCAATTTTAAGTCAGATTATGCTTGTATTTTCTTTTTCTATTATCTTTTGATATTGTGTAATCATAAAGTTAGATTAAACTAGTGACATTTCTTACACTTCAATGACTTAAAATAACAGTGGAATTATTATCTGTTCTTCCTGATATTCTTTTTTTTTCCTTTTTTCTTTTGGTTGTGATTACAGTACATAATGATTATATTCTTTGTGGGGAGTTGGTACACGGACATAACACATCTTAGTTCTTTTTTTTATCCCCTCTGCTCCCCTCCCTTACCTTCCCTCCATTTCTTGATCTCTTTCCCATTTGAGAAAGATGTATCACCCTACTTCTTATTATCTATCTTTTATTTGGCCGTTTATTTATATTTTGAGTTTCTCATATAAGAGAAACCATGTGATAGTTAAGCTTGTGTGTCTGATTTATTTCACTTAATATTATGGACTCAAGGTGCATCCATTTTCCTACAAATGATTCAAGTTTAACCTTTATGGGAGAGTGGTACCACATTGTGTAAATACCTGTTTTCCTTATCCATTCATCTATCGATGTACATACAGTATAGGCTGCTTCCAAGATTTAGCTATCATGAATTGTGCTGCTGTAAACATGGGGATGTGCTAATGTTTTTGTTATCTCAGTGCTGGCAAGATGCTAATGTACCTGGGACCTTGAAATGGCTTAATATTTAGGACTGCACAAGACACACCTGTAAACAAACTATTATTCCATCTAGAACTCCAATAGTGCCTCAATTGAAAAGCACTATATACTTTGCAGCTTTTTGCACTATATACTTTGCACTATATACTTAGTAGCTTTGCAGTTATCACAAAATACTAGCAATAAGCAATTTAAAGGAGGCGAGATTTATTTTGGCTCATGGTTTTAGAGGTTTCAGGACCTGGCTGGCTGGCTCCGTTGCTTTTAGGTCCATGGCAAGGCAGAAACATTTATGGGTGCAGGGATGTGGTGGAAGAAAACCACTCACCTCATCGCAGCCAGGGAGCAGAGAGAAAGAGAGAAGGAGATACAGGGGACAAGATCCATCCTTCCAGGGCATGCTCCCCTGAATTTCATTCTCCAAATAGGCCCTTCCTCCTACAGTTTCCACCACCTCCCAATTTAGTTCATTCAGCTGTGAACCCCGTCAATAGATTAGTCCACTGATAGGTCAGGTTCCTTATCGTTCATTCTCCAAATGTCCTGCCTCTGAACTGTGCTGCCCTGGGGACCAAGCCTTCAACATGTGAACTTTTAGGGGCCACTGCAGACCCAAGGCGTAGTGCTCTGGGTTTGAAAAACTCAGTTGAGAACCTATTAGATCTCAGTACTTTTTAAAATGTTAGGACTCTGTTAAACTTTCCAGCCTCTGTACTAATAGATCTTTTTCTCTTAGGGTCCCTTAGTTTTGATAAGAATTTTAAAGTTTTCATGATTTAAAAATATTTGACAAATTCTATTTCTATTTGCCCTAACAGTTTTTTGAAAGGGTCTTAATTTCCTAGTAGTTATATTTTTTGTGGGGGAGTAAATACTTTTTATAGTTTATTTGTAATTCTATCAGTGTATAATTGGAGAACCTGGCATATATTTCTGAAAATATATTATAGATTTTATCATTATAGATCTTCTTTACAGTTAAGTACATGGTTTGTTTATCAGATGATCCATGGATCCTCTCTCTCTGTCTCTGTTTATCTGTCTCTTTCTACACACACACACAAACACACACACACACACACACACACACACATACATATTCTCTGTTTGATAACTAAAAAGTTCACTATAGATGCTATTAGTTTGGTAGAGAGGTAAACACAAAATACTACAGACTTGGATTTAAACAACAGAAATGTATTTTCTCGTGGCTGTGGAGTCTGAAAGTCCAAGATCAAGGTGTTCTTGGATTAGCTTTCTTCTGAGGCCTTTCTCTGGCTTGCGGATGGCTGCTTTTCAAGACGTCTTCACACGGTCTTTCCTCGCTACCTATGCATTCTTTGAGTCTTTTTTATTTTATTTTGAGTTTAGATTTTTCTATGCAGTCCATGCTGGCCTCGAACTCTTAATTCTTCTGCCTCAGCCTCCTGAGTGCTGGGAATCAGAGGCCTGTGGTACTATGCCGACCTCATGGCTTTGTTATGCCCAAATTTCCTCTTCCTGTGAGGCAACAAGTCAGATTGGACCGGGGACCTTCTTAATGTCTTTGTTTTAACTTACCCCTTTTAAAGGCAGTATCTTCATGCAGATTCTGATTTCCCAGGGATTAGGGCTTTATCACATAAATTGAGGAGAGCATAATTCAGCCAAAAACAGATTTACTAATGAAAGCT
This sequence comes from Hystrix cristata, assembly GCA_004026905.1. Lineage (NCBI taxonomy): Eukaryota > Metazoa > Chordata > Mammalia > Rodentia > Hystricidae > Hystrix > Hystrix cristata. The sequence goes on from PVJO010025837.1 coordinate 21,144, forward strand.
TGTAAGCTGCACTATTCAATTTCTTTCTGATATTACTTATTTTTTGTGAACTAGAATTTGTAAGGTTCAAAAAGGTAATCTTGATGTTTCAAAGTAAAATTACATTTTATCAAGATCTCATAATCTGATAACTTTCACTTTTTATACCTAGCTACTGTCTTCTAAAAAATTATATATGGATATTTTATACACATAATTGTTTTATATAGAATTATTTTACATATAACTATATAAATTATAAATATATAGAGATATATGTATCAAATATCATAACTATATTCTTAGTATATGAGTATGTAAACTTAATGACCCATTATTTCCCACTTAGAGCTTTTAATGTTGAATTCTACCTTAGTTAATATTAATATTATCTTTACTTTTTTCTTTGCCAATATGTTTCTTTGCAACTTTTCTTAATCATGTTGTTATGCAATTTCTACTTTTTTTTTTTTCAATCTCTTCTTTTAAACTGCATAAATCAAGATGTTCTCCTTTAGGTCAATCTGACCATCTCTCTTAGGCAATGAGAGAACTTAGTCTATTTATTGTTATTGTGATGACCTGATTTTATTCTTCTCTTACTTTATGATTTAATTTCTGTTTTTCCTATATCCTAACTTCAATTGGTTTGATCGTTCCATTCTTAATCTCGGTTATTTGGAAGATGTCCCAGACTATTTTAGTGCACTAATGGTTATGTTGCCTTTTCTTGTGCATGTAATATTCCATGTGTTTCTTTAATATTATTTCTTTTTTTTAATTTTAAACCAAGAACATGTATTGGTACATTCTACATACAATGGTCACATTCATTACATTAATTCTGTACCTATACATGATGTATCTTGGTTCTCCCCCCTCCCCCTCCCCTCTGCACCCTCCCTCCCTATTTACAGCAGGTTCATTCATCATTTTCCATATTTTCCCTTTCCCCTCT
>PVJO010025838.1:0-22069 GCA_004026905.1 Hystrix cristata
GGGCTGTCTGAGTAGCTGGCTGGATTGGGGCTCCAGAGCCATCTGAGGTCAGCTCCCTCCTCCTGAGCCCACCCTGGGAAGTGTGGGGAGGCATAAAGCCACTCTGCAGGCCCCCTGAACCGGGTCAGCCCCTCTCTGCTGCTTACGAGCTTCGAGCTTCGTAATCTGGAATAAGCCACTTCCTTTCATGTTAGCCTCTGTTTCCTGACCTGGAGGATAGGGCACTCATAACCCTAGAGGATTTTTGTCCAAGACTAATTTATTTGATGATTGCAAAGCATCTGGTCCTTTCTAAGCACTAAGTAAATCTACGTTGTTACTATTATTACTAAGCATTTTCTGAAAGCCTGCCACATACCAGGCCCTTTTGTGAGGGGGATGACACGGATGTTAACAAGATAGAAAAGGGACCTGCCCTCAAGAGTTAATATTCTAGCAAGGAGAATGGACTCATAAACTACAGTTTATAAACTATAAATTAGAATGGTTACACCACATGATAAAAGCAGGAGTCACGGGACCCACAAGAGGAGTCAGTGAGCTGCTCTGTCCCTCAGAGAAAGCTTCCAGGACAGCTTGAAATGCCATCGTGGACTATGCCTACCTCGGGCTGGGTGAGGCCTGGTGACATCAGCAGCCACCCTGGCCAGGCTGGCAGTGCAGCAGGCACTTTGCTCAGTGGCCCGTGTTTTTTTCCTTTGCACACACAGCATCGTGCTGAGGTGGGCCAGTCCATGACTCAGAAAAGCCCTGGAAGGAAGCCACGGAAGCCAAACAGACGGCCTTCTGCCTCTTGGGCGTGTGACCATTTCTCCAGGGCTCAGTTTTCTTCCCTTGGGGAGCAATGGGACCAGGAGGTCTGGAAAACTGTGTGCTGCTTGTCTGGAGGCGGTGAGCACAGCCCCATTCCTTCCTCAGTGGAGTTCCCGGGAAAGACTTGTTTTCGCCTTGCTCTTAGGTTGTCACTGATCCCCTCAAGTCATCTGAAAACCAGTCCCATCTTGCAACAAGTTGTCTTTCAAATGAATATCAAGTTGTGGCCCAGATAACCTGCTCAGGGCCCCTTACTTAGAGGTGCCTGGAAATGGGTGTGTTTCCAGGCTCTGGCCAGGCCGCTGCTGAGAATTCCTGTATTTGTGGGAGTAGCCTTGGTCATGCAGGGGCATGTGTAAATCTCCAACTCCCTGCTGGAGGAGAGCTGGAGGCTGGCAGGGGCCGCACTCAGGGTAAAAAGGCCGCTCCTCCTGCTGTGCTTCCCAAGGAGCCAGGAGACTGTGGGGACCAGAGACTCAAGCCAAGCAGCTGTGAAGTGCTCCTGCTGGGGCATCCTTGGCAAGGGGAACCGGAGCTGGCAGGAGAGAGTGGGTTTTGGGTCCACAACACGGAGATGAGTCTGTGAGGGTGGCTGCTAGTGGGCCATGCCAGGAGGGTCCCCGGCTGGCCTCTCCCTGACCTGCCGGCTGGGGCAGCTCACTGTGTGGCAGGGCCCTATTGCAGTCCACGTGGGGGCCTCTCACAGCTGCAGCGCTGTGGGTTTCCCTGCTCCCTCGCCCAGGATGACTCTGCTTTCCTTGGTTTCTGGGGAGGTGGAACAATGGGGAGTTGTTAATCAGGAAAAGTAAGTGGGGACAGCGGTGGCACTTTAGGCTTTTGCTGGGTGCACTCCGTGGCCTGCTGACATCAGGTGGGGTCAGGCCTGAGCCTGCCTTTTTTCTGGGTGAGCAGCTCCGGGAGCGGAGTGACTTCTCTGGACTGGCCTCCTGCATCTCACAGACTTGCGTGCCTTTGACAGCAGCATGGGGCACAGCCTCAAGCCCACGATGAGTGGCATGGTAAGCACCTACCCCACCATGGACGTAGAATGGACTCCAAGGGGCCCTGCAAACTACTATGGTCAAGACCATCCAGTGCCTACCACATGCCAAGCCAACCCCAGTTTCGACCCTCTCTCCCTTACCCTACACTCCAGCCAAAGGGCCCACATCCTGTTTCTTTCTTTCTTTTTATTTTGGCAGTAGTGGGGATTGAACCCAGGGGCATTCTCCCATTGGATCACATCCCCAGCAGTTTTTAAAATTTTGAGACAAGGTCTTACTAAGTTGCTCAGTCTGGCCTCATACTTGCAGTCCTCCCAAATAGCTGAGATCACAGGCATGTGCCACTGTGCCCGCCATGCCCACCTTGCCTAGCTTCTGGAAGCTCCTTCCTGCTTTCTCTTGTTTGTGGTTTTGCTGTTCCTTCTGCCGTCTACCTTGTCACCTCCAAGGGCCAAATGTTACCCATTCTCCCCGACAAAGGCTGCTCCTTCAAGGAAACCTCCTGGCCTGAAGAGACTCTCTCTGGCTTGTTTCTTGGGGTTTCGTTTGCTCTGCTACTGCCTTAGTCCTCATCGCCTTCCTCCTTAACCTATGATGTGCACCTGTCTTCTCTGGCCATTGTCTTTTCTGTTGCTAGCAGGAACCAGGCCTGCTCTAGCCGTAGATCTCCCCTGCAGGAATGAAAAGATCCATCCAAGCTGTGTTTATTTTTGTTTGTATTTTTAACATAAAACATTCTTGGACTGGGATGTAGCTCAGTGGTCAAGTGCTAGCCTAGAATGCATAAGGCTCTGGGTTCAATCCCCAGCACTGGCGGATAAAGAGCACCTTTGCCTATAGGAATTAGCACAGTGCACAAAGAAGACCCTCAATCTATATTTTATTTATTTATTTATTAGTGCTGGAGATCGAACTCAGGGCCTTGCACTTGCAAGGCAAGCACTCTAACCTCTGAACTCAATCCCCCCCTCAGCCTATATTTTAGTTTGATATCTTCACAGCTCCACCCTTCCTACTTAGTAATCTCTAAGACTCAGTAACAATTCACTGGTGCTTCTGGGGGCTGATGTGGACCCAGCATTTCCTGGGTACTGGAATCTTAACGAGGCTGCTACCACATGCGCCCCCTTGAGGCAGCTCCCACATGCTCACTCTATGGGTGAGGGAGTGGAGGTTCATGGGAGAAGAATCTTCCCTGAGGATTAACAGCTGGGTTTGAAATCACTTCGAACTAGCAGAACAGCCTTTTGAGCACCACCTGGGAACATTCCAGAAAGGCAAATCCAGCCCCCCTTGGTCCTACTGAATCTGAAGCACTAAGGTTCCCGAGTCTCCAGGGGATTCTGAGGCCACCTCAAGTTTAAGAGTCACAGGTTTGCTGGGGGCTGTGGGTCACACCTGGTGCAGAAGGCTCAATGGGCCGCAGCTGCTGGCCTGGCCTCTGCTAAGCAGGCTGCCTGTCATAGTGGGTGGTGACGGATCTGGCCTGGGCAGAGAGTGGGTGGGCACAAGCCTGGGCCGAGTGTTGCACAGAGCCAGCTGCCACACGCCACCTTTGCTGTGTGTGATTTATGAGTCTCTATCTCAGCGTCAGACACATACGGCTGACTTCATTCTAGATCTTCCACTCCAGAAGAGCCACTAATCAAGGCATCAGCGCCACCTGCCAGCCTGCAGGACCATCAGCCACATGGCAAAGCCCTTTCTGTGGCTCCTCCACCTGATGACCTTCATAGCCAGTTCTGCTACTTACCGACCCAGCACTGAGACTCACCTAATTTAATACTTACCCACAACTCTATCAGGTAGGCATTTCAATATTACCCCATTGACAAAGTAGGAAATTGAAGCCCAGGGGGCTTAACACAGCAGTCTCTGACCTTTTTGGCCCCAGGAACCAGTTCCATGGCAGACAGACCAAAGTGTGTGTGAGGGGGGTGGTTTTGGAGTGACTTGAAGGATCGTGTGGCCCAGATCCCTCGTGTGCACAGTTCACAGTTGGGTTCGCAGTTCTGGCTCCCAGGAGAGTCTAATGCCCCTCTGATCTGCCAGGAGGCACCGCTCAGGTGGTAATTTGAGGATGGGGAGTGGCCATAAATACAGACAAAGCTTTGCAGGCTCACCTGCCACTTACCTCCTGCTGAGTGGCCCCGTTCCTAAAAGGCTGCAGACTGTACCAATGTTGGGGACCCCTGGACTAACACACTTACTCAAGGCTACGCAGCTAGTAGGAGGTAGAGCCAGTGTTTAAAATCATGAAGTCTGACCCTGGGGTTCTGAGTTCAAGCCAACCGCTCCCTCCCTATTTACAAAAGCTTTGTTTCCATTTTTTCCTTCCATTTCTTATTTCTCTTGACTCTCTGTTCCTTTCCCCTTCCTTGTTCCCTTTCCCATTTGGACATTTTCTTTCCTTTCCCAATATAATACATTTTAGTCTTTATTTACACTTTCAGTTTCTCACACCAGAGAAACTATGCAGTATTTAAACATGTGTGTCCGACTTGTTTCACTTAAGAGTATGATCTCAGAATGCATCCATTTACCTAGGAATATCTCAAGCTTATCATTCTTTATGGCACAGTAGTATTCCATTGTATAAAAAAACCGCATTTTCTTTATCCATTCTGCTGTTGGTGGGCATTTGGGCTGCTTCCAAGATTTAGCTATTACAAACTGTGCTGCTGTAAACATGGGTGTGCATATATCCCTGCGGTATAATGATTTTAATTCTTTTGGGAAGATACCAAGAAGGGGAATAGCTGGGTGAAATGGAACCTCTAGTCCTAGTTCCCTGAGGAATCTCCACACTGATTTCCATAGCAGGCGTATTTTGAATCTATTATAACCAAATGTGTCCAACCTAGCAGGGTTGACAGGAGAAAGTTCCAGTGAGAGAATAAATGCTCCAGCTCTGGTCCAGCCATGTATGAGTTGGGAGACATGCAGCAAGCCTCTTAGGCTTCCTGAGCCTCAGTGTTTGGACCTGAAAAATGGGCATGATGTGGGGGCCAGTCAAATGAGGAGACGCCTGTGGTCAGCCTTGTGCACTGGAAAGCGTGTGCACCAAGCGGGTATTTTGTAGGCCCTGGGCAGGCCAGAACTGCTGGACTCCAGAGCCGTGGAGTTGGAGCTGGTCAGGATATCTCCAGCTTTCAGGGCAGGGACTTGCAGCTTAGACATGGTGGTCTGAGGAATGGGAAGTTGGCCAGGGAAGGAGGATGAGGGAGCCCAGGCACCACTTCAGACCTGAGCTAGAGATTGCTGATCTGGCTATGAAAACTGTTTTATGGCATTGTTTTTGTGTTTGTGAAGCAAGAAGAGTAACTTGAGCAGGGTACTTGGTGTTCTCAGCAAGCCTTGAAAACCTGGAGAACACTGCGGCCGGGGGGAGGGAACGAGCAGGAAGACGGGTTCCGTTCGAGGTCTTCAGAGCAAAACTGCCCTCCCTTGTCTGCAGCCCCTGCGCAACAGGGTTTGGGCTCCCTGCGGAGGGTCGAGGACAGCTGGTATACAGTCCGGGCCAGTGACCTCTGTGTGTCCATGCAGAGGACAGCCTGGGCACTGTCAGAGGCCTGAGGAAGACTGGCAGAGCCTCCCTGCCAAGAAGGACACAAAACCTCATCCCCAAACCGAGCACATGTTTTCAGACCAGGGCTTGCTCTGCCTGGCATCTTGGGGTAGACCCCGAGGAGCAGGCCCTAAGTGGAGGCCTGGCCGCTTGTCCCACTAGCTGGGCAACCTGGGGCAAGTTACTTCAACTTTTGAAGCTCCATCCCCTCACTGGTAAAAGAGGAAGATCAGTGTCTGCTTCTTAGGGAACCTGTGAGATTAGGCAACATTTGTAAATGAGTTGACGAAAATGAAGAAAAGCAGACGTGGTGCTAACAGGGCGCCTCCCTGAGGGAAAAATATTTATCTTGCCTTCAGCAGGACCACCAGGGCTCAGTATGGAGGGATTGTCCATGCATGTTTGCCGAGGAATGAATAGACGAATGAAGAAATAAATGAAGTTCTGTGCCAGGCAAAACAGGCCTCTCTGGGAAAGCCTGGCCTCCAAAGCCAGCTCCAGTGCAGGGCTTCAGGACTCAGAAAAGGGAACACATGTCCAAGACAGGTGCACGTCCTGCTTATTCAGAGACCGAGATGGGATGGAGCGGAGAGATGGACAAACAATGCAGCTCATGGGCAAGAGTGTTGGGGCCCATCGCTACCCATCCTGGGGGTTCCCCGAATGCCTCTACTTCCCCCTTTTCCTTGAATCAGGGTTGTATTGGAATTGCCTGTACCTTTTGTTCTCGCATGTGCAGGGAGACTGCACAAAGACTCGTCCACAACACCAAGCCCAGTGCCTGACACGTAGTATGTGCCTGGTGTCTGCTGGATGAGTGGATGAGTGGAGATGAGTAGAGTAAAACCCCTGTTCTCCTCCAGTTCTGCAAACCTCTGGGATTTGGGATGCGTGGCAGTTTGTTCTCTGCTTTCTCTTTTAATTTTGCTGTTGACGGGTTTATAATGAAATCAGGTGAGGCTTGACCCAGTGGAAATTCTTCTTCATCAGGATCAGGAGACTCAGCGTTTGCAAGTTAATGCCAAATCTGTGTATGATTAAACAGACAAAGAATGTGATAGCAAGGAAGAAGAGGCAGCAGACACAGGCGGGGGTGTGCCTCGCTCTGTAGAAAACCCTCTTACATACTAATGAATTCCTAGGGGGCCTAGCAACGCAGAGCCGCAGAGCTGCAGTGTGGATTATCTGAGGTTTTCTTTAGAGGCGGCTGTGAAGAGAAAGGTACGGAGGCTTCTCTGGGGTCTGGAGTAGTCTTCAAGTTTTGCCCAGGGCCATATCTCAGCACAGGACCAAGAAGGGTCTTTATTTGCATACAGATTGCAAATATGTACAAAGTCTTTGCTTAAGCAATTTTTAAGTGAAATGTTATTGCTTCCCCGAAGGCTATATAATTCCTTAGTTTTTCTCTTCAATATTCTTCTCACTTAGCAGCCACTCACATTGACCCAGATTCTCCAGAGCAGGACTGCAGAGGAGAGTGGAAGGAGCCGTGAGAAGAGGGAGTGGGCGGTGGGGTGATGCAACCTACGTTTTAAAACGCCCAGAACCTCATCTAAGTGCTTAAAGAATTATCAGTTCTCAAGCCAGCTCTAACGGCTAGACACTGCTCCATGTGTAGTGAAGAAATTAAGGTTCAGAGATGTTAGTGAGTTTCTCAAAATCATACAGCTGAGAAATGGCAGGGCTGGACACCAAGGATGTCTGACTCCCAGAATGTATTCTTTTCTGTGTGTGTGTGTGTGTGTGTGTGTGTGTGTGTGTGTGTGACTAGGAGCTTCATCCCAGGCCTTTTAAAGAAAAATTTATTTATTTTTCGATTCAGTCTTGCTAATTGCCCAGCACAAACTTGAATTTGCAGTCCTCCTGCCTCAGCCTCCCAGAGTGCTGGGATTGTAACAACTATGTGTCACCACCTTCGGCCTCAGAATTTTTTCTTAAACTTCACTATCTCTGTAAACCACTAACTCTCTACAGCTCTCACATACATTAAGCAATTCTGTTAAAATTCACAATGGAGACAAGAGCTGTGGTGCATGCCCATAATCCCAGCCACTCAGAAGGCTGAGGCAGGAGGATGGAAAGTTCAAGGCCAGCCTGGGCAATTTAGCAAGCTCCTGTCTCAAAACAAAAAATAAAAATAAAAAGGGTCGTGGGTGTTACTAACATGTGCAAGGCCCTGAGTTCAAACCCTAGTATCAAAGAAAAAAAATCTCAAGAATGTGCAGGGACTATTGACTTGTCCCTAAACTGTTTTCAAATCTGAATGTGCTGGAGATTACTACAGTTAAAGTCGGATAAGTCTGGGGGGTTATTGCAAAATGAAAATATAGATCATTTAATTCAGAAATTATTAAGAATTCCAAAATGACAGCAGAGCTTTAAACCAAGTGTGGTAGCAGTGTATGGTAGCACATGCCTGTAATCCCAAAATTCTGGAGGGTGAGTCAGGAGGATCAGAAGTGCCCATGGGCAGCCTGGGCAATTTGGGGAGACCCGGTCTCAATAATGTGTGATATTATGCCGGTGACTCATTGCTAGAGTGTTTGCCTAGCATGCATGAGGCCCTGGGATCAATTCTCAGCACCACAAAGACAAAACAGCAACAGAAGAGCAAAAGTGGGGCCCTTCTTCCTTAGCACAGGACCCTGCACAGTCATGCACCTGGCCCCGAATTCCAGGGGGACACTTGTGTTTGTCCTAGGACCTGGCATTGGGTCTGGCACATGACAGATGTTAAAATGTGGTGGATAATTACTTGAAACAATGCAATAAATATCATCTGCTGCATACCGAGCTGTGTTCTAGGCATGGGGATGCAGCAACAAACAACATGCATGGGGCCCCGGCTGTAGGGTACATGTGTTGTAGAGGGATAGAAAGTAAAGCAAAAGGTGTAGATTATTCTGAGATACGAATAGTGTTATGCAGAAAATAAAATGAAGGAGTGAGACTGACTGACCAGAAAGGTGGGGGACGCTAACTCCAGGTGGGGCAGGAGTTGGCATCTGAGGCAAGGCTTCAGTCTGGGAGCCTGGTAGGTGAGGGGTGTTGGGGGCTTCCAGCAGAGGGACGCTCTGGCCTGAATGAATGAATGAATGAATGAATGGCACGGTAGTTGTGAGTGGGTCTCCGCCAGGGTTTCTTGTGGGGTTTCCACCTGGAGTCCCTGCCGTGTTCCTACCCACAATGGCTCCCTCACTCCCTGTCCAACCCTACTGGGGCCACTCTCCTTTTTTCCCCTCTGCCAGTGTCTCAGTCCCTCCCCCCATCACCTGCTGGCTCCTCCTCTTTCTGGTCACAGTGAAAATGTCAGGGCTCCGAGCATTGGGCTCTCTAGTCATCCAGGCTTAAGTAGCTCAAACTTTACTCTGTCTCATAAAACCTGGGTGGATCCCTTCATAATAGAAACCAAATTCGATTTTAGTTTTGATTGTTAACTCTGCAAAGGTGTCATGGATCAGAGTCATGTGTATTCCTTTTTTTTTTTTTTTTTTTTTTTGTGGTGCCGGGGATCGAACTCAGGGCCTTGTGCTTGCAAGGCAAGCACTCTAATCACTGAGCTAAATCCCCAGCCCGAGTCATGTGTATTCCATTCATTTATGAACTTCAGCTGAGTTGATGGAAATGAAAGCTGATCTCCTTCTCTGCCCTATTATACTCCTTTATAATAGAAGAAGTATTAACAGGCAGGCAGAGGCGAGAGTAATTCTATAACATACATTAATTAATTAGCTAGTTGATTAATTAATCACAGACTTATATTGAAAACCTGTTATTTGGAGGCACTGGGGATTCCAACAGGAATCGAAGAGCAGAGAGGTGGACAACCACAGCAACAGTGTGATCTTATTCCAAGGGTGGGAAGAGTTGCTGGACTCAGCACGGCACTGGCACTCAGGACAGAAGGGTGGATGGATAGAGAGTCAGGGGCGGCCTCTTGGCAGCAAGAAGCATGGCAAGGGCAGGGAGCAGGGAGCTAGGAGGGGGACTGGTGGGAGCTGAGTTTTCGATAGTGTCAACCTAAGTAAAATCCAACAGATTTTCTGGAGAATACTGATATTTATTTGGGAACAGTAGGGCATTTCAATGGGAATACATACACCATAGTAAATTATGGGAATATTCAAAGAGGTTGATTTGAGGTTTTAGAGGCAAAAATATTTTGAAGTAATAGTCCTTGGCCACAATAAGTAGTAAGAGTGGTGTCAGACCAAGGTCAAACAGAGTTGCTGGGCAGATGTCCTTTTGAAGTACTTTTTGGGTGAAGGTTGTGGCTCTGAGGGTTGTTTGTGACGACTACTGTCAGGCAATGGTGTGTAAGAACTCGTCATTCATAACCTCTCAGGCTTATTCGTTTTGGTAGTGTTGACACAAGCAACTCTGTTTTGATTCTAAGAACTTTCACGTTTTGTTCACAATAGATACAGATATTCCCTGTTTAATGACTGAGTTCTGTTCCTGAAATTATGTCGTTAAATCCATCGGTTGCTAAATAAGGTCTTGTATATTGTATGCACATTACAATATTCAGAACAAAGAAATGGTCAAAGGAAACTCCAACTTTATGACTTTGCTTTTATTTGCATAACTCTTACAGGCAGTACTATAATGTATAACAGAACATAAAACTATAGTACTGTGCTGTACAGTACAACAGGCAGAAGTTACAGTATTGTATAAACAAGGTGTACTGTACAAAAGAAGCGACAGAGCCAAGTATGGTGGCACATGCCTATAATCCCAGGACTCGGGAGACTGAGGCAGGAGGGTCGCTGTGAGTTCAAGACCAGCCTGAACTACATAGAAAGACTGTTTCAAAAACCAAAACAACTGGCTGGGGATTTAGCTCAGTGGTTACAGGGCTTGCCTCACAGCACCAAAAACCCCCCCAAAACAAAAAATCAAAACAACAACAACACAACAAAACAAAAGGACATTGAGGCGCTATAAACAAGATGTACAGAACTGTAAAAAAAAGAAAACATACAGGTTATAAGTTCGAGTGGCAGGTGTGAGTCTGAACAGTCATTAAACAGGTAGGTCGTTAAAGGAGGGATGCCAGTAGTCATAATTACGAAGAGCCTTGGCTGTCAAGCTACAAAATTTGGATTGATTTGTATGTTGACATCCTAACCCTGAGGGCATTAGAAAGTGAGTGTGTGGGGTGAGGAAGGTGTGGGAATGGGCCACCCACAAATGGCATTAGTGCCCTTGTGAAAGAGACCCCAGACCCTAGGGGACACTGGTAGCTCAGAGCTCTCACGAGAACTGGACCATGCTGGCACCCTGACCTTGGATTTTCAGTCTCCTGCTCTGTGAAAAACACATTTCTATTGCTTATAAGTCACCCAACCGAAGATACTTTGTTATAACAACCTGAACTAAGAATAAGAGAAAGCTTTACAAATTTCCTGCGGAAGCTGGCTGCAGTGGACACACCAGTAGTCCCACTTACCTGGGAGGCCAAGACCAGATCACATGAGCCCAGAAGCTCAGGGCCGGCCTGGGCAACACTGCAAGACCCCTGCCAGGAGGTGGGGACTGTTGGGGGCTGTCACAGAATGTGCCCATGTGCCCCACATAGATCCCACCTCATTCTCATATTAGGTGACCTAAGCCAGGCCAGTCAGAACATTTAACATTTTTTTTAACATTTAACCTTTTTTTTTTTGGTTTTTTTTTTCCACTTTGTTGGCACCAGGAATTGAACCTAGGGCCTTGAGCTTGCCTGGCAGGTACTGTGCCGCTGAGCTACATTCCTGGCCCTGACTGTACTTTTTTGAGACAGTCTTGCTATGTGGTGCAAGCTCAAGCTCACTCTGTAGCCCAGGCTGGCCTCAAACTCGTGGTGGTCCTCCTGCCTCAGCCTCCAGAGTATTGGGACTACAAGTGTGGGCCACCACGCCTAGCAAGAAGAAATCTTCTAAAGCGGCAAATTTAGTCAGGCATGGTGGTGCATCCCTGTTGTCTCAGCACTTTGGGAGGCTGAGACAGAATAATCACAAATCTGAGCCCAGCCCAGGCAACCTAGTAAGACCCTGTCTCGCAAGAAAAAATAAAAAAGGGCCGGGGATGTAGCTTAATGTGAAGACCCGGGGTTCAAACCCCAGTACTGCAAATAAATAGGAAGGGTGGGGAGGGAGGGCGAGAGAGAGAGAGAGAGAGAGAGAGAGAGAGAGAGAGAGAGAGAGAGAGAGTTAAAAATAGAACAGGTGACATCTCTGACAGCCCATTAGCGTCTGGTCCCATTGGCCTCTGAGAATCACCTGGGCTCTGCTATTCCTGTGGTTTGGGTGCGTGAGGCAGTCAACCACACCCTCTCTCTTGCTGCTGATACTAATTCAGGGTGGGTTTCTGCCATTTGTATATGTGCTGCCGAAGCGAGCACAAGGGTTTCTGTCATTTGTACAAGAGAATGATAACTGATTCAGAGTCACATTAAGGCGGGAAGATGGGGAGACTGCTGCAGGTGAGAACTGATGAGGCCTGAGCAAAGGCACCGGGGTGGTGATTTGGGTGCAAACAGGGTCTCATGGCAGAACTGAAGGAGGGCCGCAGGGTGAGGATTATCTTAGTCACCATCGAGTCCCTGGGGGTGTCTGACATATGGTGAGTGCTCAATAAATGTTTGTGGAAATGAATAATCAAATGAATGCAGGCAAGAAGGTAAAAGCAAGATTTGCTAATGAACAGGATAAAGAAAACAAGCAAATGAGAAATTAAACACAGACCCAGGTCTCAGGCTGCCATGTTGGGTGGAGTTACTGGGGAGGGATGAACGGTTCGGTTTGAAGTGCCGGCACGTTTTCACAGCGAGTGGCTGCTGTTAGGGCTCAAGGTCGCTAGCCTGTCTACATAAGGGACCTCTCTACACTTAACCAAAAGGCTGAGAAGCAGTGAGGAGGGACAACCCTGTCTTTGGCCTTCTTAGTTCTGTCTCCGTAACCCACAGGATGATGCATCCACATGCACGCGAAGCCTCTCCTCACACTAGAGAAAGACCTACTTTTGCAAGCAGACGGCGATCACAGCCACCTTGGGGACTTGTGGTCCTGGGTTAGAAAACGTCTAAAGTTAGCATGACAGAATCAGCTGCCAAGTGTCAGCTTAATGAGTCCTTCCAGCTCCCAGCACAGGCGCGCTCTAGGGTGCCCCAGGTGACAGCTTGCTCCCTGACCAGAATGCGGAGGATTATGGAGAGTTGAGACGCCTGAAATTGGGTGTTCAGAACACATGTTTGTTTTTCTCCTGGGGAGATGCCCACGCCAGGACTGGGCACAGGTGGCAGCTTCATAAGTGGCTGTCAGGTGGGTAATGCCCAGCTGCGTATGGCACAACCACAGAAGTCCAGGGAGGTGGCTGGGCGAAGACTGTCAAGTACCACCCGGGTTCAGTTAGAAGTGATGACTCTGGGGGCAGGGATTTAGCTCAAGTGGTAGAGTGCTTGCCCAGCAAGCACAAGGCCCTGAGTTCGATCCCCAGCAGCCCCCACAAAAAAAAAAAAAAGAAGTGCCGGCTCTGACCACAGGCCCTGGCAAGGCACGTGACGGGTGCAGCTCCTGGCACTTCAAACACCCTCCACTGCTCCCAGGCTTGCAGAGTGCTGGCTGACACCCTCAGCCATCCTGACTTGCCTGCAAGTTCCTCCTGCCAGGCAGCCAGCAAACGGTGCAGAGCAAAGCAGCAACCCAGCTCTGAGAAGGCAGCTTAGACTCCGGCGGCACCCAGCGAGTGGAGCAGGGTCGGTAAGGGAGGGCGAGGGGCGAGCACACGCCACCGGTGCCAGAAATGCCACCGCTGGCTTCAGCACTCCAGCGAGGGAGGAGTCAAGGCACGATAGAACTGCTCTATTTCATCTTTTTATCTTTTAAAAATTGTCATTATGGAAAATTTCAAGCATATAAAAAAGCAGATTCCAGTACAGAAGAAAAAAAAATGAATACCCATTTTCAATATAAATCAATTTATGACCAATCTTGTTTCATTTAAACCTTGCCACAGAATTATGTGGAGCAAATACCAGGTATTATACCATTTTATCGATAAATATTTCATTATACACTCTAAAAAATATACTGGGGCTTTAAAAAAAAATAGAGTATTTGCCTAGCACTTATGAGGCACCAAGTTCAACCCTCAGCACTACAAAAAATAGTGATGATAATAATAACCATATTACCATTATTATACCTAAAAAAAATCACCATAATTCCTTAATCCTGCTGGACTCTCATACTGGCACTACCTCCCCTTTGCTCGCCATCTCGAATGGGAGCAATCTGTCAAATGCAAAGCAATGCTAAAGGTGGGGAAAGGGCGAGGCAAGAGCCCGGCCCCTGGGTCTTCAACCACGTGCCTAGCAACCTTAGCGATTTTAAAACATTTTTTGAAATAGTGTAAGAGAGAAAAAACAAAAACAGCCCTCCCATTTTTGTCAAACCTTTCTGGCACTCACCTGTGCTACAAGAACAGTCCGGTAGTGAACCAAGAATGTCTACAGGTGAACAAGCTTTCTGTGTAAGCAGTTTGAGGCTGGGCTGCCTGAGAGGCCTGGACCCTGCTGAGCTGCAGTGCTAACTCCACGGCAAGGTGAAGTTTTAAAGACTTCTCTCTGGCAGTACTTTACAAATAATAGCATACAGTATTTCTAGGGAATAAATTTTATGAGAGCATAATGTACATATAAAACATGCCAAACTCCAAGAGTTTAATTGTTTTGTAATAATAGTGGTCACTTACTGAGCTCTACATTTACCCTGATGATCAAGTTAAATGGTGCAAATGAGGCTGGAAATAGCACAACTGCTATTAGGACAGCTGGTCATATGAATGTGAAGTCGCCTCCAGGGTGAGCAGGTGTCCCCATGTGGGAGTGGCCTGCGGTGGGGAGTCCGAACTCAAGCGGGGAGAGGAGACAGAGTGTGGCTGGGGCGAGGGTGCTGGGCAGAGCCTCATGTTTCTTTGGCCTTTACCAGAACTACGAGGACAGCTCAGGAGAGAACCAGCTGTTGGAGGGGTGTGGGCGAGGTTGTGGGAAGCTGGGGTGGTGCTCCGGTACCGCCTCACCCCTGGGGTTTGCTGATTGCTGACCAGAACCATCTGATAACTACATGATCCCAATGTCCATGCTACCACTTCCAGAAATAACTGGGTTTTTAGAGATGCTCACCTGTCACATGCAGGTCACACAGGTCTCAAATACCTAATTTGGTATTTGAAGGAAGGTCATTGATCAATGACCTACTGTGGTGTTATGGCTTTTGAGCTTCAGATCCCTTAGAGCCATATCAGGACTTTGTTCTCACAAGCATTCGGCTCCAACAGCCTTTCAGTACCACCTTCAGACCTTCCCGAACACTCCATTGTTACACTGCTGCCTTCTACTGGGCCTGGCTTAACGACCAGAATGAGCTCTGTGCTAACCCGTCCGGAACTGCATCAGAGGTGGAAGCGAGTGACCACGCTTCCCACAGGCATCTGGAATCTCTGATGGCATTAAGGGCAGAGTGATCTCTGGAATGGCCAGGGCCACTGTGGGTGGGGGGCAGCATCCTTGCATGTGCTTCCCCCTGTTCGCTCTGGAGCAGACACTGGAAGACCCAGCCACCTTCTTTTTCTCCAAGACCGGAGGGCAGTGTAGTTGGCCAAGCCTTGGAGTCTCGCGGCACAGCGAGTACTCTAGGACAAGAGCCACTAGGTGGAGGTGGGAGCTAGTATTACCATGGCAACACCTCCAGGCCCAGGTTTTCAAGGAAGAAACCATGATCTATCTCATTTCTTTTAAATTGCAGTCCAGAGACCTAAAATTCAAACATCTGCTGACAGGGACCTGGGGCCTGTCTCAGGTAAATGATGCAATCAGTTCTTGTTAGCCTTCTCCCTACCCTCTTGAAATACATAAAGCAAATTACCTTTGGCACAGAAGAGGCTCTTAAACCAGCCTTTTCACAATACGTCTGACATTCAGCAGCCAATGGAAGCACATAATTACAGAAAAGAAAGGCATGTGCTAGATGAGTGGGTACAGGCTCACTAAATGCAGCCAAAGGGATTGTTGTGTCTTCAAAGGTAAAACAGCTTTCTTAGAGCAGGCTTACAGGTCAGGCTGGATTGGATGGACAGGAAGCAATCACTAGGAGATGATCCCCCTCTGAGGTTTTTGTTACTGAAATTCCATTTGGACCATCAGCTAGCTTCTTCCAAATTCTGCATCTTCCAAACGTCCTTGTGATCTCAGGCTCTCGCCCTCTCCTGTTCCCTGGTTAATCGTCGTTTGCCTTGATGCCCACCTACAGCTTGGCCTTTCTGTATTACATCTGTCACCTATGATCCCTGTTCCCTTCACTAACTTGCACTAACTTGTCCCTACCCCAGGGTACCTCACGGAACACTTTTTTTTTTTTTTTGGTATTGTTCCTTGTATTAAAATTTATACTCCTTTTTATCCATACTGCCTAAGGCCATTCTTTGTACGTTTTTGTAGCCAATTGTATCCTTCAATGTTTACTCAAGTGATCACCACTGTACATCTGAACATACTAAGTACATTCTTATATGCTATCTCATTGAAACCAGTGTGGTAGGGTACCTTGGTACTCAGAGTTGGGTTGTCTGAAAGTCTGTTTAAAAAGCAGAACATCTGAGCCCACCAACTGAATAAACAACACTTCCAGGTCAGCAACATTCAGAATGAGAAGTACTGGTACAACCACATCTCTCCAGAGATTTTCATCCCATGTATTTTGCAGTTCTATTATCGGGTGCATATACTTTGTTTCATCTCTTGATGTATTTACCCTTTTATCATTAAAATGTTCTTCTTTGTTCTTGGTAATGTTCCTTCTTACAAAGTTTACTTGCCCACTATTAAGTCTAGCTACTTCAGCTACTTAGACTTAGTGCTCGCATGACAAGTTTCCTCCTGTCCTTTCACTTTTAAACAAGTCGTGTCTTTATATTTAAAGTGGGTTTCTTCCGGACTGCATCTGGTACTGTCTGGCTTTATTAATCCAACCTGACAATCCAGGCTTTTGATTGGAACGTCAAAGCCAGCACTGAACAATCTTTTATCTTGCTTTTATCCACAGAGTTTTTTGTTTTTGTTTTTGTTTTTTTGGTGCTGGGGATCAAACTCATGCCCTGAACATGTAAAGTATGTGTCCTATCACTAAGCCACATCCCCTATCCACTCCCTTCATTTTTGCATATTTTTGTGCTTGTAGAATTTTAGGTTGAATTTTTTTCTCAGCATTTAAGAACGTCATTCCATTGTCTCTAGGCTCACGTATTTTTCAGTGTGGAGTCTGCTGTCATTCTTTTTTTTGGGTGCTGGGGATCAAACTCAGGGCCTTGTGCTTGCAAAGCAAGTACTCTAACCACTGAGCTAATCCCCAGCCCTCTGCTGTCATTCTTGTTTGTCCCTGTGCATCTAATATTTTCCTCTGACTGGTAAGAATTTCTCTCTATCCTAAGTTTTTAGAAATTTAATTATGATGTGTGTTGGGGTGTGTGTATATTGTTTGTTGTATTTATCATCCCTGGGATTGGTTTAGCTTTGTGGATCTAAGAGTTCTCATAAACTATACAAAATTATGGCTGTAATTTCAACATTTTGTTTTGTTTTCTACACCACTGCCTTATTTTTCTTGAGATGGCAATTACACATTGGACCACTTGTTATTACATTCCTGTGCAGCACTAAGGCTCTGTTCTTTTTTTTCTTTTCAATCTTCTCTCTGTACTTGTTTTTAAGTTTATATTGCTTTATAACTTTTTTGCTTTTTGGCTGGGGATCAAACTCAGGGCCTTGCACTTGCTAGGCAATCACTCTACCACTGAGCTAAATCCCCAACCCCTTTATTGCTTTTTTCTGCAATGTCTAATCTGCTTTAAATCCCATGCAGTGAATTTCATTCATATATATATATATATATATATATATATATATATACACACACACACATAAAATTTTCATTTGAATGCAGCATTAGAATTATCAGTTTTATTGTTAAACTTATTTTTGACGAAAATTGTATATATTTATCTTGTGCATGTTTTGAAACGTGTACATGGCGAAATGGCTAAATCCAGCTAATTAACATATGCATTACCTCTCCTTACATACTTACCTTTTTTATTTTTGTGGTAAGAACACTTAAAATGTATTCAGTGATGACTATAGTCCATCCAGTGACATTTTCATTTCAAATATTGTATTTTTCATCTCTAGAAATTCTATTTGTTTAAAACATATTTTCTACTTCTCTAATATATTCATGTTTTCCTTTATTTTTACATTTTTATAATAGCTGTTTTAATGTCTTTTTCTGGTAGTTCCATCCAATGTCATTTCTGGGTTAGTTTCTACTGAGAGATTTTAGTTTCTGGTTATTTATGACTAACGTTTTCCTGCTTCTTCCTAGGGCTAGTAATTTGAATGCTGGACAATCGTGAATGTTACTTCTTTTAATGCGTTGGATTTTATTTTGGCACACAGATTATTCGAGGATCATCTTGACCCTTCAAAACCTACTTTAAAACTTTCCTACAGAGGACCCACCATTCCAGAATTTTGTCCTGCAACTCCCAGCTGCCTCAGCTTCCCTCAACTCCCACCTACTTCCTCAATTCTGCAAGACAGCTGGGCTGTTTGCATTTCCCCTCCTTATACCTCTCTTCTAGAAAAATGCCTTAGGCAAAAGTGTAGGACTCTCATTTCCCTCATTGAGAGCCCAGAGTTGTGCCCTGCGTATGCCTGGTACCTTGTTCAATTTCCCAGTTCTTAAAGTCTGAACCTTGTTACCCTATTATAGGTAGACATGGAAGTCTGGGGATCTTTCAAAAATTTATTTTCCCAGATCCCAATCCAGACTGACTGAATCAAATTCTGTAGAGCGGGGATTGGAAAACTAGGGCCCACAGGCGAAATCCAGGCTAGTTTATTTTTGTTTGGCTGACATGCCTAGAATGGCTTTGGCAATTTTAAAGGATTGTTTAAAAAAAAAAAAAGTGACAGAGGCTACCTAAAACCTACAAAGTCTAATATTTGCTACTGACCCTTTAAAGAAAATGTTTACTGACTCAATCTAGGGGATGGGTCTGGGAACCTAGTTTTTCTAAATGTTCCGAAGTGACTGTGGCATGGACAGCTCCATACCAGTTGGTGGACCAGTATTGGGATCTATTAGTATGGTGGAAAGAATGTGATCTTTGGAGCCAGAAGGATCTGGATTCTACTTCATGACTTTGTGTAACTGCTCTTAAATAGTTGTTTATTCAGTTGTAAAATAATTGATGTGCAGGAACAGGGTGTGAAATAAGGTATTCATTAAAATGTGTGGTATAGCGTAGGTCACCATATGGATTATTTTTTAGTTTACTGGACAAAAAGCATTCAATACCTACTTTCTTCCTTTCTTTCATTGGTTTAATGTTCCTTGTGAAAGCCACAAAGTGCTAACTGGTTTCACTAAAAATGCGTTAACCTCTCCATACTATGTCATTTTAAACTTTTCCCACTATCCTCAAGGGCCCCTGATGTATGTATATATGCCTTGCTTTCCCCAAGATAGTCACCTATTTTACCTATTTAAATAGACAAACCCAGCTGGGCAATGGCACATAGAAGCCCAGCTGCTTGGATAGTAAGTTGGAGTCCCAGCCCAGGCAACATGGCAAGACTTTGTCTCAAAATAAAAAATTGTAAAAAGGACGGAGGACGGGGCATTGGGGATAAGTTTTGTGGCAGAGCACTTGCCTGGCGTATGTATATTCCTGGGTTCCTTCCCAAGTACGGAGATGGAGGATGTTGCTGTGGGGATGACAAACCCGGTCAAATTCCATCTCACTTCCTCTTCTGAGGTTAACCATTCTACCAAAACACACGAATGTATATTTTCTTAAATGGAAATGCAATGTTTCACCATTGGTTATCTAATTATATGTTTTTTAAAAGTTTCGATTCTTCTACTTAAATACACGATTAAATTGCCTTTATTTTTTTTTTAAAAACTCATCCAACTTAGCATTCCATATTGCCACTGTCTTTTAAGTATTCAATGAACCTTGTCTTGCTTAACAGTACTTCACCATTTCCATTACCATTTTTTTTTTGCAGTGCTGGAGAGTGAACCCAGGGCTCTGTGCATGCTAGGCAAGCACTCTGGTGCTGAATTACACACTTCTTTTTTATTGAGACAAAGGTCTTGTTGAGTTGTCCAGGCTGGGCATGAATTTGAATTCTTCCTGCCTCAGCCTCCTGAGTAGCTAGATTACAATCATGCACCCCTATACCTGGCTCTTTTTTTGGGGGGGAGGGGGTGGTACTGGGAATCGAACTCAGGGCCTTGTGCTTGCTAGGCAAGTGGTCTACCACTGAGCTAAATCCCCAACCCCTCTCCCTTACTTTTTACCTGCAAATTTGCTATTTGTCCTCATTCACACTTCTGAAAAGACCTCCTAAAATCCAAATCGAAAACCCTCTTATAATTTATCACCTTACCTGTCTCACTGAAAAACTCTCTTGACTTAGCTTCTGGGATGTATTTCCTGACTTTCCAATCTAGTCTACAAACAGTAGTGTTTTAATCCCCCTAATGCAAAGATTTGGCAGGTTATGCCTGAAAAATCTTTTAAGGCTACCTGTAGCCTACAGAATTAAATTTAAGCCCTAGCTTGCTGTTCAAGGCACTGCAGCTGTAGCTTTCCCAGCCTTTAATCCTACCTCTCTTAAACATTCCCTTTACTCCATGATGGTCTTACCTGCTATTCTTCAAATATTTCCAGTGCTTCACTATCTCATTATTACTTCTATCCCATTTTCTTGCTTTAGAAGTGTAGCTATCCTTCCAAGTCCCGATCAAATGCCACTTCCCAGCTGGGCAGTGGTGGCGTCTAACTGAAGTCTCAGCTACTCAGGAGTCTGAGGCAGAAGCGTCAACTAAGCCCAGGCTTGGGAAGCCACCCAGGGCCCTGTCTCTCTCTCTCACACACACACACACACACACACACACACACACTCACACACATGGCCACTTCCTTCAGGAAGCCAGTTAGATGTGTCATTTTAAGTATCTGTACATAAAGCATTAACAAAACTGCTCTATAGACAAATTTGTGGGTTAATTTTCTAGCTCTATTCTTGGGAACGTGGTATAATGTATTACTAGGCAAGTTTATGTTGAAAATGACCCCTGGCTGGTGAATTATACCTAGATTGGGAGAAGCTACAAATATCATGTATCCCCAAATGCATGTCTCTTGCAGGGACCTAGACACAATGTCTATGGAGTTCTAAGAGGTGAGGCTTTTTATGTCTGAGACTTGGAGCTGCTGCGAATGGAGGGTAATTCTTGGATGGCCGTATGAACCGCCAGGAGCACCCCAGTGGAAGAGAAGTACTTGATGCTGCTGGGCTGGCAAGCTGTATGCTGCTGAGTAACATGGTGGTAAGTGTGACCTCCTCAGGTCTTGTGAATTCAAACATTTGCTTGAGTCTAAAAAAGTTTTTTGACAGGCATCAGATATCCATTATGTCACTCACGGCTGTTCATTTTGTGGGATTCCCACATCCCTCAAAATCTTTAAGATTAACAACTGTCTCTTTCTATTTAGCAAAGTCTCTGTGGTATTGCTATGCAAACTTGCTGTGAATCACTCAGACAATCTGAATCTGTTCATCCTTAAAATAATCATTTCCTACCTTAAGGAGTTGTTGTGATGATGAAGGTATGAAAATATCTCCTTAGCAACAAAACGCTATGCCTGTTAACACTATCAACATTATGCTAACACATAAACTAATATTTCCCCACAAATATAGTACTATTTATTGAACCTGATCACTGCATCCTTCAATTAATAAAAACCTGAAAAAGGAAAGGGGCATCCTGATGCAAAGCTGAGGCAACATCAGAGAACAGCCTAGCCTTTCTTCCCACTCAGTTTGGTCTGTTTTCAGGACAGTACAAAACTATCTCTGTTCATGTCTTGCTAAAAGTAAACAACCATTCAGGAGGCTGAAGCAGAAGGATCACTGTTGAGTTTGAGGCCAACCTGTGCTATATACTGAGTTCAAGGCCAGTCTG
Source organism: Hystrix cristata (assembly GCA_004026905.1). Lineage (NCBI taxonomy): Eukaryota > Metazoa > Chordata > Mammalia > Rodentia > Hystricidae > Hystrix > Hystrix cristata. The sequence continues at coordinate 21,471 of PVJO010025838.1, forward strand.
CCTGGCTAAAAAAAAAAAAACGGGGGGGGGATGGGGACACGACGACAGACCAAGAGTTGGAAGGAGCAGAGGCGAGAGGTAGAGAACGAAAAAAAAAATTGAGATGTGATATGTGCGTGTACCAAATCCCCATAATAAATATAAATTATGTACTGCAAACATGTACTAATACAGTAAAATTTTTAAAAATCAAAGTCTCAGGTATATAAAACACGGTAGACTACAGAATCAGGAATTAAATAAAATTTCCTGGTCAGTTCCACCTACAATTAGCAGTCATTTAATACCCCCAAATCAAACGTGTTTTACTTATGCTTGGGCAAAGTCAATCAGCTTTCCAAATCTCATAGCATATCAAAAATGGTTGTAACTGGTCCAGACTGCTGGACATTTTGTCACAAATGTCACTTTAACAAAAAGCCTACTTATATTCTTCTTACATGAAGAAATGTGTATTTCTCTGTATTTATTCCACTCTTTCTCTAAATATTGCTCTCTTGGGCTGGGGATTTAGCTCATTCGTTAGAGTGTTTGCATTGCAAGCCCAAAGCCCTGAGTTCAATCCCCAGCACCCCAAAAAAAAAAAAAAAAAAAACCAC
>PVJO010025839.1:0-22115 GCA_004026905.1 Hystrix cristata
AAGCATCAATTCTTTGAATTGTTTCCCGTGCAGCCTGAGTTTTATTCATAAATTTTTTTCCAACCCCTATGTCTTGAAGAGTTCTTCCTATTTTATTCTCTAGGAGATTTATTGTTTCTGTTTTTATGTTTAGGTCTTTGATCCACTTCGATCTTAGTTTAGTATATGGTGAGAGACATGTATCTAGTTTTAGTTTTCGACATGTGGTAAGCCAATTTTTCCAGCACCATTTATTAAAGAGGCTATCTTTCTTCCAGTGAGGGTGTTTGGCTCCTTTGTCGAAGATGAGATATTAGTGTCACCGATTTTTTCAAGTTCCTTAACTCTCTCAGCACCCTGGAAAGAGATTTTATTTAAATACAGCTTGGTTTTCTTGTTTGTGTCTTTTTCCCAAGTTAACTTGATCAATATTCTTCTTAAATATATTTGTTGAAATAGTAAAGAAAATGTGCACAGTGCCTTGCTCACCCGGGGAAGATGCGGATGAAACGATAATTTTTAAATGTGTGCAGGTATAGAATCAGCAAATGATTTCGAAAACAGTTCTAGAGGATAAAATACAGAAATGTTAAATGCCAACTAACTTAGTGTATAGTAAATTTAACTTTAAAATCTTTTACTCTTTTTTAAGGTTTTTGCTATATCCTCTTTCTCTCCATACCGAATCTAAAAGTCTCCCTAAAATTCCTTAAGAAAATAGCAAAATACATAAAATGTTCCTTTACTTATTTGGCAATTACTCTTCCTTTCTGTTGGGTTTCTGACTTTACTGAAATGGAACTGATCATATTTTATCAAATATAATTTGCCTTCTTTCCATTTAAAGAATATCCGTATTTACCTATCTGCCTGTGGGCATTCTTGCATATGGCAGCGCTTTTAAATGTGTTAACACTTAGTTTAGGATACTTCTTCAAAATTACATGTTTACGGACAGGTAATAGTGATGGTTTCCTGTAGAACGCCTATTGAAGGAAAGGAAAGGCAACCACAAAGGTGGACGTGAGGCGCAGTTCTCTGCCCTGTTTTCAGGAGAGCGTGTCAGTGTGTCGCTTCAAGACCAGTCGAGACAGGCGGTTCCGGTGTTAATAGTCATTACTCTCTGGCAAACATTTCCAACAAAAATGAGGAAAATGGAATCGAGTTGACCACATTAAACCCAAACAAAATCAAGAGAAACTTAGGCACCTATCACAGCAATGTGCAGCAGTTCTACTGAGAGTTTTTTGTTCACTAAAACCACCATGCAGAGATTGGTGCTGATGAAGACTGAAGGGAGCAGCGAAGTCAGGAGCAGAGTTCTACGTACTGTCGTGAGCTACTGAACAAGGACTGTGTTTCACCTTATTTATCCCCTTTAAACGAGCAAATGCATTATGTTCCCGTCTCTGCTGACAAGGATAAACATTTCTTCCTGCAGCGACGGTGTTTTGCTTTCGCTGCATGGTGCCATTGGCACCATGGAGCTCCCTGACAAACCCCGACTCTGGGCACTTCGTACCATTACACTCCACATTCTAAGTGTCCCCAGAGGTGCTGTCCCGGGCGTGCTGCTGTTGGGGGCTATAGAACCTTCATGTGATAGGGCCCAGTGGGAACCAGTGACGTCACTGGAGGCGTGTGCTCAAAGGATGCTGGGGCCCAGCTGCTTCTCTTTTGCTTCCCAGCTGCCATGACATGCTAGATCTCTGGCACAAACTCCTGCCATATGTACCAGGCTGCTCCAGGCCCAAAGCAACAGGGCCAAGCAATCATGGACTGAAACCTCTGAGACCAGGAGCCAAAAGAAACCTTCCCTCCTCGAAGCTGAGTATCTCGGGCATTGTGTCACAGCGACAGAAAGCTGAATCACATGAGTATCGGGGCTTCTTATTTTCCCATCGAGCAAAATCTCTGGCATGAACAACAGCCAAACACTGAGGTACTCTTTGCAGTCTTTGCAGTAGAGGTGAATAGATGACAAATATGGGTTGTCTGTGATGATCCTTGTTATGCCGATTGTTCAGACAAAATAATTAATAGCTCTTCCTTTATTTTTTTTAAGACATGGTCTCGCTATGTAGTCCAGGCTGGCCTTTAACTCACTGCATAGGCCAGGCTGGCCTCAAACTCATGGCAATCCTCCTGCCTCAGCCTCCTGAGTGTTGAGATTACAGGTGTGCACCACCTTGCCTGTGACTTACTTCACATAAATTGATATACTCATCCTATTTATGGTACAAAGAGAAGTGAGATCTGGTTGAATAAGATTCTTATTCTTTATAATTAAAATTTTCAGAGATTACCGAATATGCAAATGAATTAAGAAATAAATGTGTATACCATTTTCTAATTTATTTTGATTTATTTATATGTGTGTGCAAATTTGAAATGATTGTTTAGTCAGTTGAGACAAGAAACAAGCCACCCCAGATCATGAAACAAACTGTTATGGGTGGAATAAAAAAATTACTTTGCTTTATATGCGAGAACAGTTATACCCCCAAAACACATTTTATTAGTATATGTGAGAGAGCTCAAGATGTGTGTATAAATTTACACTTCTGAACAGCCCTAAGCTCAGAAATGATAAACATGCTCATATTTTATTCACATGTTTGAGCCACAGTTGGTGCTCATCTTTCCGCCTAGAATATTATAATTTTTCTCCTAGAATATGATACATTTTGTGTACTTAAGAGAGTAAAGGTTGCATTGGTCCTGTTTCACGTTGTATGTTCTCCACGTAGAAAAGGGCTGACGCAGGGAAGTTCAATGGTGTCACTTAAACTGAGGTCGGTGGTGAGTATTAAAGGAGTCAGATTTCCCCTGACCCCAGGGAGACAGAGAGACGACAGACCCCACGCCCCCAGGGACCTGGCGCTTTCACCCTGAACGCAGGGCTTTGAAGACGCCCCCGGGTTCTGGGAAGTATCAGCCACGTGGGAACTTGGCCAGCTCACTTCCTAGAGATGTGGCCTTTGGCAAGTTATCTTTGCTAAGCCTTGCTTTTTTCTATCTTTAAAGCCAAATAGTTTGAAGGATTATGTGCTAAAATTCAGTTAAAAGCCGAGCGTGGTGTCCGGCATGATGCATGCTCTCCGCGGGGCCTCTCTCGTCCTAAACCTGCTCTGTCCCCTGGTGAGTTCTCCCAGCGCCCCCCACACACTTGCTGAGAACGCGGCGGGACGTCCTAGCATCTGTGCCCCTTCACTCCCGCGGGGTAAGCTGATGTTGGTGGGTCTCTAAAAGTAGGACAACTCTGTGTAAGAAAACAATAACGATAAAAGGCATCACACCCAGACAAACTTAGATGAACAACGAATTCATTTTTGGTGTGTGTTCTGTATTTTGTCTGGCTGTGTTACGCTGAAGGCCGCCCAGAATGCCACAGGACCCTTCTGTCGTCCTCTCAGGAGGACATGGACACAGGGTGTGTCAGAATGACAGAACTAAAGTTGGGAGAGGGAGTTTAGTTCTTTATGAATAGAATGTGGTATTATATGAAAGTAAGTGTGGGTTTTATTTAGCTATTAGGATATAATCACTGTAATAATAAATTGATTTGAAATAACAAATGTGCTATGAAATGAATGCTGTACACATTGTCATTAAGCAAAATTGGAAAAATCGAAGAGAGTTCTTATCATATGTTGGTGCCTAAGAAATACAAACATTTTTAGAAATTACCGTAAGAGTTCTTACCATGTATATGATCAAGACTTAAAAGTTGTCCTTTAAAAGTGAAAATAACCATTTGGGCTGTTTCCAAGACTTAGCTATTACAAGTTGTGTTGCTGTAAACATGGTTGTGCATGTATCATTGTGGTATGTTTTTAATTCTTCTGGGAAGATACCAAGACAACCCAAATGCCCAACAATTACTGAATGATTAAAGAAGATTTTTTTTACACAATAGAGTACTACTCTGCCATAAAAAAGGATAAACTTGAAACATTTATAGGTGAATGGATGCACCTTGAGAACATACTCTTAAGTGAAATAAATCAGACACATGTGACTACATGTCAAATTGTTCCTCTGATATGAGAAACTGTAAATGTAAATAAGGACAAAAAGGCATAATACATATTGTGAACAAAAAAGACAGTTTAAAATAGGTTGTTACAACTATAAATTGTTTTCTGTAAACCCCATGGTAACTACAAGAAAAGACCCATAGAAGATAAGCAGAGAAATAAGAAGGAAATCAAAATATGCCAGCATTAAGAGGAATCAATGGTGTATACAAGGCCATAGCAAGAAGAGAGACACAAGAATTTTATGACAGATGGAAAGCAATAAGCAAAATGCCAGTAGTGGGCCTTTCTGATCAGTGATCACTTTAATGTAAATGGATAAAACTCACCAATCAAAAGACATTGAGGGCTGAAAAGATTACAAAAAATCTTCAGATTTTTTTTACTTTAGATTTAAGAATTAAATCTTCCTTTAGATTTAAGAATGTTCATAGGTAAAAACGAGGTGATAGGTAAAAATAGTCCATGTAAATAGTATCAAAATTGAGAAGAAGTGGCCAAATCTAGACAAAAAAGCCTAAATCGCACATTGCCAAAAAAGACAAAACAGGATGTTATGTAATGATAAATCCCGGGAAGATGTCAGAATTTAAAATATATGTATATACTATCAGAACATCCAAATATACGAGCCAGATATTGACAGAACTTATAAGAGAAATAGCAGACCATTAATAGAAGAGGTCATTGCACCACTTCCATGAGTAGGTATGTGAATAAAGGTCACTAAGGAAACAGAGCACTTGCATTGAATTAGAAACCAAGTGGACCTCGCGGGCACATGCAGGGCAACAAAACACAAATCCTCCTCAAGCACACTCAGAACACTCTCCCGGACAGAGCACACAGTAGGCCACAGAACGAGTCTTAACAAATGCAAAAATCAATAGCGAAACGGAAACTAGAAATTTACAAGTGTGTGGAAATTAGCCAACATATTCTTGGACAAACAATGGAGGAAAGAAGAAATAAAAGTGAAATTAGAAAATATCTCAACAGAAATAAAAATGAAAACACAACATATCAAAGCATACGGGATATAGCAAAATACTAAAAGGGAAGTTTATGGCAATAAGTATTCATACTAAAAATATCCCCCACAGAAATATGCTAACTTTATCCCCTCCAGGAACTATAGAGATAAGAACAAACTAACTCTGAAGTTAGCAGAAAAGAAACAATAAATATTAATGATGAAATGAATGAAATAAAGAATAGATGTATAACAGAAATAACAAAACTAGCAGGTTTTTTTAATATCAATAAAAAAAATTTGAAACCTCTATCTGGACTAAATAAGGGAAAAAAATGAGAAGACAAATAAAACCAGCATGATTTTTTACATAGAATACCCCAAAATTCCACCAAAAGACACCCAGGATTTATCACCAAATTCAGCAATGTAGCAGGACACAAAATCAACATGCAAAAAAGTCAGTGTCTTTCTTGTACATTAATACTGAGCTCACCTAAAAAAGAATAAGGAAAAAAATACCAACCACCATAGCATCAAAAAATTAAATACTTAGAAATCAATAAAACCAAAGAAATGAAAGACCTCTAATGAAAACTACAGCACTCTGAAAAGGGAGATTAAAGGGGCCATGGGGAAATGGAAAGGCATCCCCTGTTCCTGGATAGGCAGAACCAATATTTTCAAAATGACCATACTATCAAAGCTAATGTATAAATTTAATACAATCCTGACCAAATACCAACAACAATCCTCACTGAATTACAGAAGATAAAAACTGTCCTCAAATTCGAGGCGTGAGTGTTGCAGCCTGGACAAACTGGTGAGACACTGTCTCAAAAATAAATAGAGAAAGATAGGAGAGAGAGAGACAGAGAGAGAGACACAGAGAGAGAGAGAGACAGAGAGAGAGAAAGACAGAGAGAGACACAGAGAGAGAGACAGAGAGAGAGAGACAGAGAGAGAGAGAGGCAGAGAGAGAGAGAGAGACAGAGAGAGACACAGAGAGAGAGAGAGACAGAGAGAGACAGAGAGAGAGAGACAGAGAGAGACAGACAGAGAGAGATAGAGAGAGACAGAGAGAGGTGAGCTGGGAGGAACTCGGTGTTCCCTGAGTTCGATCTCCACTATCACAAAAAAAGAAGCAGAAAAAAGAAAACATTATGGGCTTTGGGTTTATCTAAAATTATGTTTAAAACCTATCTCCTCTTCCCCTTTATAAAGAGGATATAGAAATGGAAAGAGACAATCTTCATGTAGAAAACATGAAGTCAGTAATTTCAGGAATAGTAGTTATAATACAAAATATTACTTCAATTTCTGAGCCACTGAACGCAGCATTATGAGGTAATTAAAAGACAAAAAAGCAGCCAGATCATACTACTGTAAACTCTTCAGATACTGCGGAAAATGGCAATAAGACAGCAGCTGTAATTACATCACTCCCTCTGCCAGCTTGGGCACATGGTTGAACTGCCCGCGTCTGAGCGGTTTTGTCCTCCGAATGTGGTAATAATAGTACTGACTTACTGAGTCATGCGGTCATTCAGTGAGACAATACACTCAAAGCGCAGCGTGGAAGCTCAATAAATCCCGGTTCTTGCGAGGATGATGGTGATAACATTGGTATTGTTTAGATTTCAAGGACAAAAAGGACATGGGTATTAATGTTTGCACCACGTAGTGAATAGTTTCATGAAATTCCTTATACATATACTCTACCTATAAAATTAGGTGCTATCTTTGTAATTTTATGAAAGAGGGATATTTTAAAGACAATGGCATATATGGTGTAAAAGAAGAGTGATGCGAATCTTTAGACGGAATTCTACCGTGAGCGCTCACCCACCTGATTCCAGAGCAGAAAGGGGTCGAAAGTTATTCCTCGTTAATTATGTCTAGTGTTCGTACGAAGGGACCTTTGCAAGTGGAACCGTCTGATGGCAGCAGCAATCGTCCTGCCCTTTCTTCGTGTGAATTTCTGTCTCTGCCTGCAAGCAACGCAAGGTCCACAAGCCTGCAGCTGGGTGGTGTTTCGAATACGTGGATAAGCTGCCCTCTACTTTCATAAAAGGAGCTAAGTTTTTGTCCCCCCTCTCTGCCCGTCCTCCTCCTGGGGCGAAGTCCCACAGAGATGCTGCGTGGTTTCCCGTTTCGCAAACAGAACTCTGCGTCCTCGGCACGCGTCTGCTCTGCTCTGTGCCAGCATCGCCTCCCATCTTGCCCTCCGCATGCCTCGATTAAAGTGCGTTTCACAAGCGCCCAGTGTGCCCGTGCTTTCCGTGAGGTGCTGCCGGCCCCAGGGGCGGCCGCAAGGTGAAGAGTCCACGACCTGAGCAGCACGCTGCACGGTGACACGCTGAGGAACCCTGAGCAGATGAGCCGGGGGCAGAAGCAGCGAAGCAGCCTGCGATTGGGAGTGAGGGGGACGGACACTAGCTATCTGAGGACAAGGCGGCCGATCTGATACTTGAAGAATGAACCAGAATGAGTCCAAGCAGATGTGTGGTGTCTACTTGAAGGGCCCTAGAGTTTGTGGCAGGAGGGCTCCAGGCCAAGGACGTGGCACGCTTGGAGTCCCCAAGTTGGGAGAACACGGTGTGTTTAAAAACAGTGAGTTAGCCAGAGCAAAGAAGTGCAGAGGAGAAGAAAGAAAGGAGAACCAGCAGGACCAGGTGAGGTGGAGAAGAGCCTGTTCGGTGCGGAGCAGGCTGGGTTCCATCCCGCAGGCGCGGCCGTGGGCCTCCGTCACTTCCTGTGCTGTAGGGGAACAATGAGGTTTGTGCTTTAGTCTTCTGGGGGGACGATGCAAACGTTAAGTGCAGCGGGTCACAGAGACATCTTAGAAGACAACGGTCGTCTGGCTGGGTCCAACAGGTACGAATTCCCTACGATGAGTGTTATCATCGTGTATACCTAAAATGTAGCACTAAAATAAAATTTAAAGCAAGTAAAAATAAAACGTACTGCAGTACAATCATGATAAAACAGATAGTGTTCTGGGCCAGGGAAGACGCTGTGGTGTGATGCGGGGAGAATGAGGCAGCATGGGGTCAGGAGTGTTCTCGGCTTCCACCCGGAATTCTCATTTCTTGTGGTACTGGAGATTGAACCCAGGGCCTCACGCGTGCGAAACAAGCGCTCCACCACTGAGCTGTCCCCTCTTCTCCAGGCGGACTCTCTTATTCTGAGAAGTCGGCCAGTTCAGACAGACTCACAAGTTCTAGTTTGACCCGGTGTCTTGCATTAGCACTCGTGATGTTACACTGTTTCACTGAAAGCTTGCTTGGCAGGTGGCTGAAGTCAGAATGATCGGGATCATTTTCCCGAAAAGCTCATAGTTTTCAGACACACACTGACCAGTCCACTAGGAATAGAGGAGGGTCATCCCTGCCAAGGAGCTCTCACGGGATTTTCCTTGCACACGGAAGGACAGGAGCATTGCCTTGCTCAGATTTCTCAAGCAACTGTCATTTGCGGGCAAGCTCGTGGCCTGCAACTGGAATTGGACCGGCCGCCTGCTCCACCTCCACCTCCCCAGGACAAGCCACGTGTACTCTCGCATTTTTTGCTTCCTTCTGCCCCTGGACCACTATCCTTTCTGTCTTCAGTTAAGCGTCTTCCTAGTTTTGCTTACTTAAAACCTTGGCTTATCCTGTGGCTCCTTTGCGTAACTCAGCGTACTGCTTGAACCAGAGTTGCCAACCATTTCAGCTCTGTATTTCTCTTACTTAAAATTCTGATCAGGAGTCTGGTAGCCTAATTTTTTTTTTTACATTGACAATATTAAAGATCCTTAAGAATCCACGTGTTCACTGCCCTTGAACCTTGTGCCTACTTCTAGTCTGATCATCTAACTGAGCCTGCAAAAAGCCCACTGTGGCCAAGAGGTCCAGACTTTGGCCATGAGGAACTATAATGGAGGCACATGTGTAGCAGGCTTTCTGATTAAGGTCAGTTTACCAAGTTGGATTATCACAGAACAGTCAGTCGTCCCAAGTTAAGTCACAGGTGGCATGAGCGGAGCATGGAGGGGTAAGCGCGTTAGATAGCTTCAAGTGCGGGGTGAGCCACGGCAGCGTGAAGGACGAGAGGCTGGAGCAAGGGAAATCTATCCCATGGCAGATGACGCTTGGGGTGATTCTTGAACAAAGCAAAAGGAAGCAGAATGGCAAAAGAAGAGTGCACCGCACCTTTGTTAGTGATGATTTCTTTCTTTCTTTCTTTTTTTTTTTTTCCAGCTAAATGTGTTTTTATTTTTGCTGGTTTATTTTTTCTCTCTCTTTTTTTTTTATTTTTTAACCAAGAACATGTATTGGTACATTGTCCATATATTGATCACATTTAACATGTTTGTTTTGTACCTGTACATGGTGTCTCTTGGCTCTCCCCCCTCTACCCTCCCCTCCCTTCTGTTCCCTCCATCCCTATTTACAGCAGGTTTATTTACAATTCTCCATGATTTCCCTTTCCCTTTTCTTTCCGTTTTTTCCCTTCCTGCTTTTCCCCCTTCCCTCTTTCTGGTACTCCTCTCCTTTGTATATTATCTTCCTTTTATATAATATCCGTTACACTGCTTTGTCCTTATTTACAGTTATGGTTTCTCATATCAGAGAAACAATTCGATGTGTGCCCATGAGTGTCTGATTTATTTCGCTTAGTAGTATATTCTCAAGGAACATCCATTTATATACAAATGACTCTAGTTTATCCTTCTTTATGGCAGTGTAGTACTCCATTGTGTAGAAAAGCCACATCTTCTTTAGCCATTCATTGGTTGTTGGGCATTTGGGTTAGCGATGATTTCAATTTCAGAAACATGACGGAGCAAAAATCAATGTACCTTCAAAAACAGCAAAACCGAAATGCAAGTCATTCTTCACTTTGCTGAACTGAGGAAACCTACATAGTTGCCTCTAACGATAAATTCCTCAGAGTGCTCTGTGGCTTGCCACCTACTGACTGATTCCTTGCAATGGAACTATAGACTGGCAAGCTCTAAGCGCTTTTCCTATTTTCTGAGAAAACAGAAGAGGTGGAGTCGTTTCTCTTTTGTACTTGCTTTCCTATTATGTGAAGGTCTGTTTTCTCTGGGATTCAGACAAGTCTTATTTTGACGGCTGCAAGAGGAAGGGGGGCAGCAGGCTGACCCGATGGCATGCCTCATGGAGTTGCCCTGTATTGTTGAGAACAGCCAGACCAGGACACTACCGTGAGAAACGTGAATGGAGCCCGGAGAACACCGCAGCTGCCCGTGTCAAGCGGAAGGAGAGCGTGTATAAACACTGCACGAGGAAGAATGCTGCGCAGCACTTTGTTTTGGTGCCTCACACCCTCTGACACAGCTGCAGACGCAAGAGAAGCCACTGCAGCGCGAGCTCTAAGACAGGAAGGAGCTGCTGTCAGAACCGGTCGCCAGCTCACACAAAGGCGCTCCAGGAAACACAGCTCCGAGAAGCAGTCAAAGATCGACACAACTTCTGCAGAAGACTCTTAGGCCAGCAGAAGGGAACGAGGGAAGCCCAAGTCCGCCCCGCCGAGTGTCCCGGAAGGTTACACCACTGAGCCTCAGACCTGCGGTGTTAAGGATTTCCCGATGCGGGCTGCTCATAGTGCGAGGGCCAGAGTAAATACAAGTTAGACGACGGTAATCCTTGCTGACACACAGCGTGTGCCAGCCTCCTATCTGGCACTCAGTCACACGTCATAAATTCTCATATCTGGGAAGGGGATTAATCTGTGTTTTCAGTTCATAAAGATGGTTTTCATTGGTATTTTGGCTCGCAGAAAAGAGTTGATCTTACAAATTTAGGCACCCAACTTTGGATAGAAAAACCTGCCGCAAAATAGAAGAGATGGTTAGTATATATTTATATAAAATGTACTTACGCATTCCGATGTCGGCATTTATTGAACAAGCCCTAGACTTACCAGTGGCATATCATAACTGTGCATTAGGATGCATGATTTTAATTCCGGAAGGAAGAAATAAGCGTGGTGGAGAAGCGTCTCATATGGAGTCTCTCAGTGATAATTTCATTTGTATGTTTCTCAGCCTTTGCAAACAACGTTTCCAAAACTTAGAAATTTCCTGTCAGTCGGCTCCTTTTATAATCTTGCAAATTCATTCTTCTGTTTTCCCAGACCATAAACCTTTGGCCTCATCGTTGACTGCTCTCTTTCCATTAAAACTCATATATAATTTAGCAACTCTTTTTCAGTTCTCTCTTTTTCTGTTTGAAAATTTACGCAGAGTCTAACATTAACCATCTTGTTCTAAGACACCGTTTCTCTCATGTTCATATGAACTGTCGAAACCTTTGTTCTCAGCCCCTCCATGTGTCCTCTACAGTCTTTTTGTACCTTGAAGGCAGAACCATTTTACAGGATGGCTCCTATCCCAATAGTCTTTCCTCTAAGTTGTCTGTCTCACTCGGGTCCTCACTGTGGCCACCCGTGTGCTTCTCTACCACCCTTCCCCCCAGTCCCTCCCTGCTCTCATGAGCCCATGCACGCCCTCTTTTTCTGCCCTGTCTACCTCCATCTCCACCTGCAGGGTTCTTCTGGGCCTGAGTCACATCGTGCGTGTGCCCATCCTGAATCTCGGAATTCGTGTCTGGCCTCTTCCTTTCCAGACGTGGCCTCGCCTCCCTCCCCCAGCGCCCTCAATGCAGTCTCCTCCAGGGCTTCACCGAGCCGCTCGTGAACTACACTGCCTCCCTCTGCCCTCCTCTGGGTCGTTTTTCTTCTTAGCATTTATTATCATTCTACAATTCATAGATGTGCGTTTTTATTATTTTCTATTTGCTAGAAAGTAAACATTAGCATTGCAGAAACACTATATTGTTTATGTCTGTAATATCATTCTTTAGTGACTACGACAGTACATGGTACAAAGTATGTGCCCATGTTTTGCTGTATAAATAAATACTAAATAAAGAAACAGCAAAAAAGGAATTACATACACTCAAATGAGTATTTTTTCTCTAGTGGAAAAGAAACATCTAGAACATAAAGAATATTATAAAGGCAAGACTAACAAAGGATATTATGATGCCTACTGAGGTATTTTCATTAAGATATCTACATGTGTGTCTATATATATGTGTATATATTCAAATCTATGAGTAGAGTTCCAATATATTAAAGGAGAATATAGCCTACAAAGCAACTTTACAGATAACCACTGAAATTTGATTACAGGAACTTGAAAACCATGTTACCACTTTTATTTGAGTTGTTGTGCAAGTGATAAATGTTTACCAAGTGAGGACTAAGTACAAGTGAAATGCAGATGCAAGGAAACACACAAGAGTGGGAAAACATCTTTGCCTTAAAAACATTTCAGTTTGTTGAGATGACATAACATACAGCACATGAAATAACTGAGGACAACATATTGGATTATCAAGATGAAATATTAAGATGAAAAATTAAACTACTAAATTTTAAACTGAGGTCAAGTAAGAAAATTATCAGCTATATCAAATATATTTTGAACTCATCAAACCAAGGTAAGAATAGTACAGCATTATGTGAGAATAATGCAGAATAGGAAAACAAACACCTCTGTGAATCCACTTATTAATCATTTATAGAGCACTTACTATATACAGGGCAAAATGCAAGGGTATGCTGGGCTGAAGTCTAGCAGCGATGACACAGTATGAAGAAAAGAAGGAAATGTACATGACGAACTGGATTCAAACCAAAGCAGATAAAATCTCATGTATGTAAATCATTGTCATTGAAATTTATTTTTTTCTAAACTTTGCACTATTTTTAAAGCCATGTTTAAAGCAATTTTTTAGGTAAATTTACAGACAATTTAAATTCATTTGATGTAAATACAATATTCAGTTGTGTCTTAAGAAAAACTATCATTTTAATTTAGTATTAATGGAAAGCCACATTTAAAGCTTGCTTTTGTGAAAAGTCATATTAACTCTTTTTAGGCAATTGCTACTTTTTTAAATTGAATTAGGTTAATTTAGTGGAAAAGCCTTACTGTAAGTTTCTCAAAACAGATTTATCCAAATTTAATTAAAAGTTTATCTTTCATTTTTAAATATATGCTCATGATTATAATTAGTTTTTATTAAAATTTATGTTATTGAGTCTTATTTTAAGAATGCAGCAATGTTTATACAAAGTTTGATTGAAGGGCTGGGGCTTTAGCTCAGTGATTAGAGTGCTTGCCTTGCAAGCACAAGGGCCTGAGTTCGATCCCCGGCACCACAAAAAAAAAAAAAAAACAAAGTTTGATTGAAGCTTTATTTATGAAGACTCACATATCCAAGTTAGTTTTGATTAATATAGTAAAGTTGTTTAGATTATATGTCATATTTTAAAATGTTCTAATCAAAGTTTTAGATATTTCATGTTTTAAAAATACTGAAATATGAATCCATTTTTGTTGTAATTTATGTTCATAGGCTACCTGTATTAGAGTGCATGTATCCTTGCCTATTTGATGGGTTTTATTTCAAAGGCATATTTTAAAAACTGACAATTGAGCAGATATAGATAGACAAGAATTAGAAGATAATTTGTGGTTCTGTGAAAAGTATCATTCTTATTAAGATGTAATGCTTAGTGTCCTAATAAGATGTAATGCTTAGTGTCCTAAATGATACACGGTCATATTATTGTGATAAACTGGATTGGGATGCTCCGTGTGGCTTTCATGCTACAGGAAACGTTTCTAATTTTTCACTTCTTGAATCGCTTACACATTGCTCCCTTTTATTGCCTTTTGATTGTAGATGTTCTCTAAATTTTTATCCTTTCCCCGCCCATCGCTCTCTGTTTTCTCTCTAGTAGTGTCTAGGGTTTTCTGCGCGAGAGTCGAGGGCCTCCTTGGGTTTGCTCAGAGTCAGCAGGTAAACCTTTCCTTGATGTCAGCTTCATATTTTTATCTCTTTGTTGACAAATCTTCTTCAGAGTATCCCTGAATCGCCATGAGAGACTCTTAAATTAGTGTGTCAGAATGACCCCATTATCCCCTAACGCTCTTTTCACACTTTTCCTCCATGACTACCGCCCTGGCCTTTGGTCCATGGTAGGCGATCAGGTGGGAAGCATCTGTGGGGTCTCACCTTCATTCCTTCTGTCGCTTTTCCAGCACTTCCTCACAGGCTGGGACCTCAGGACACACGAACAGGTCTTTATCTTTCTTCTCTTTTCTGTTTCCTTCTAAATTTATCCTACCAAATATGTCTCACTATAGCCAGAGTAATCTTTATAAAGTAGATTCTGAGTAGTTTAGAAATTTTTTCATACCACACTTCAGGCATGAAAACTGATAAAACAAACTGGTTTCTGTGTCTTTCTCCAGTACCTACTTCTTCCTCTTGTATTCTCTTTCCTGAAACGACTTTCCCAATAGCATGTAAGCTGTATGTCTGCTTTGTTTCTTGTGTGCCCTCAACGCCTACCATTATATGTATGATGCGGTAGACATCCAGTAAATGTTTCTTATCTCTAACCACGATCACTAAACTCTGTGTCTTTTACCTCAGAGCGTCTGTACTTTCTCCTCCCCGTGCCTCCCACCACCGAGCTATGCAGTATCCATCGTTTCCAGCCTGGGATGCCTGCGTGCGACCCTCTTACAAATGGGAGCTTCGTGTTTTGAGCAGATTGTCCATGATACTTTCTGTTTATAACCAGCATATCAGAAGTTGTCAGGGATAGAGTCCTGGATTTTTTTCATCAAAACTTCCCTTGATGCAGCCTACGCCAACTTTTGTATTGTATTTCTCTGCCTTCATTTTATATTCTGGCTCATTAAATGTACAGTTTTCCCCCTTTTCAGCCTTTCACCTAGAGTGAGCAACTGTCCCGAGAGGGTTGTTAGCGAGAAGGTTTGGGCTCAGAATGTTCAGTTAACTTCTCTGGAAAGTTCAGGGAAAACAAAGACAACGCTAATATGCTCTAGAGGGTTCTAGACCTCGGCTCTTAGGCCACATCACTCCCTCTCCAGAGGGAGTTCTTTGTGCTTCTCGGTCTAGGCCTCACGGTTTCTTCAAAATTGGGCCGGGCAGCCCTTCCAAGAGTCCCTGTCATGAAGCCCCAACCAAGACGGCCAGGCAGCAATGTCCTAAAGCACAAAAACCGTCATGTGTACCTTGAATTCCTAGAAATTTTTGAAATACTTTTCTTGTCTGAAGAAGTATAATGAATGTATATTAGATGAGCACATCGCCCTCGTACAGAATAAATTCTAACACCTAAACTTGGACTTTCAGGGCTCTGCACGAACAAGCACTGCCCTGCCCATGAATTCATTTCAACTCAGCTCAGTTAGTTTCAACATAACCAGGATTTATTGGTTACACACCCCCAGGCTCAACTCTCTGCCATATTCAATTCTATTATTTACCTCCAATTCAGCCATTTTTCAAATGTGCCTTTTTTTTTTTTTGTCTCTACTATAAGAGCATTCTCAAAATATACTTAACTGCCGTCTCTACTTCTTCAAATCCGTCAGATCTACTTGGGTCAGACTCACTGTAATTTACTCTGTGAAGACTGATTTGATTATCACTCAGAAGTGGTCCCTTTGTCTTGGTTGTATAACTGCACCATGAAGGGGACTTTCTCGCACGCCTTAGTGCACATTTGAGTTGTATTACATGTTGTGTAGCCTTTGTCTTTTCTTCTTACTAGTTAAGAACTGATCCCTGTATATTCTTTTTTATCTATTTCAAAGTCTTGTGCCTTTATTGAACTAAATATTAATTTATGTTCTGAGATTGTAAGACTGTAGCACGGCCTTTGAATTTCCATGGGCAGTACAACTGTCTATGCCAACTGCTCGTGATATTATTGTGCTTTAGGCCATCTACTGAGAAGTAAGTGGATTCAAATTCATTTGACATAGTCTTCTAGGTATGAATTAGAAATTTCAATATAGGTCACTAAGTGAAATGGCGATAAGATTTCATTTTTATTTCAAAAATGACTTATACAGAAAGAATTCCTTCTGATTACTTAGCATCTAAAAGTCAAAATGCTTCCTTTGAATGTAAAAATGTCTAAGCTGATTAAGTTTCTTTATCCTACTTTGTAAACCATTGCCATAGCAACCACATTTCAGACATTTCATCTTTTCCCAAATGTCACATCTGGTGATGTGCTGTATATAACAACATCACATAGGCACACAGGCAGATGATAGAGACATCTTCGCTGCTTATGAAATCCGAAGTTAATATTTTATGATGTGAATGCGCTGTTCTTTACAGTAGTGATTAACATTTGGAAAATAATTGGGGAACAGTAAGACGCTCTTGATTTAAAAGTATTTAATGGAGAAAATTCACAATCTGAGAAACTGAATGTTTTTTGTTTTTCCAAAATCATATTTTCAAGTGCTAGGCATGTTTCCATATAGTTCTGTTATTTCAAAGTGTTTTGTGAACTTACACTTGTCTTTTATGTCCATTCAGGAACATAATTGCCCCTTTAAGTAGTGTCAGTTCTGTTAAAGCCTTTGCTCTTTCTGGAATTCCTAGTTTGGGCTTTGTACTTTTTTCTCACAGCATGAGATGACAGAATCCACCCTTTCACCCCCATTCTGTCATATAATTATGTTCTTAATCCTTTCATAGAGACATTGACATAGTGTTTATTTTCCTTTCAGGCAAAAAGTCCATCATCGTCACAGGCTGAAATGTAGGGAAGAGTCATAGATTAGACAGGAAGAATTCTGACTAGTCAAGGGTGGGTTGAAATATGAGTTTTTGCCATTCACAATAATCAGCAAGGACTCACAACTACAGGGCCTGCTCCTTAAGATCATTTATGTGACCGGCAGCACACAGGCATATTCTCTACCTGGGTCGGCAAATCTGTTATTAAATGTTTTACTTCTTTCCCGGTTTTTGCCCTGCAGCAAATCCTGTGGAATGTGTGCCTTGCTCTTTCCCCCAGCTATTTTTTACTGTAGAATCAGTGTGCTCATCGTATTTTAGAACAGACTGAAATGTGTATTACTTCAGATTCAATTATCTCTCCTAGGAGAGAATTAACTTAATTGTCAAGTGTACTTACATGAGTAACAATATCTGAACCCTTCCTGAGGAGAAACGCTGCATTAGGAACACGTGGAACTGGACCCACAGAATTTGCAGCGTTGTGGGGTACATAAGATGAAGCCGAACAGCACAGTAAGTCAGAATTTGAGACGCTTCACAAAATATTAAAAAAAAAAAACCCTCTAAAAAAATCTCTGTCTTCCTTCTGACCGGGAGATCATGGAAGAGCAACAGGCAGGGCAAAGTAGGGCCTTGAGCTTCAGAGGATGTTGCTGCCAGGGATGGAACAGACGGGTCAGGAGGAGTTGTGGCTAGGAGGAAGTCCTTGCAGGTGTCTTTCCAGACGTCCGAGGTCTGACTTGTTCATGAACCATGCGGGGAGCTCTGTCCAGCCTGCAAAGCAAAACTGGAGCTCAAGAAAGACGTGAAGAAAATACAGACAGAAGGGACGGTAAGCTGCACTGACACGGGGCGAGATCTACAGAGAACGATGCACCGGGGAAGAAGATGGTGGTAAGACTAATGAAAAGACAGGAACCAGTTAAGGGCACGGAAAACAAGAAGCAAAGAGATAAAACAAAACTTTGGAAATGTAATAAAGAGAAGGTGAAGAAATCAGTTACGATGAAAACCATATGAGTAAAACGTAAAAGAAGTTTTAAAAAAGTACGGACGCTTACAGAAAAGAAAGCGTTTGTCGGCCCGGCGATTCTGTGATGCTTTACACACCAGGTTTACTGCCGTGCAAGGGGAGATACACACCAGGCTATAGCTTAAGAGAAGAGGAAAGTTCATTTGGAAAGTTTTCATGAAAGCAGAAAAGTGTAATGGGGCTGTGAGTGGCAGGAACTGGAAGATCACAGGTGTCCGCAGTGAACAGGCTTAAAGACAAATTCTGATTCCTCTTCCAGACACAGCGTGTGAATTTGGTTTAGTACTGACTTTTTAAAATGATCTATTCTAGCAGATTCTGGCATAGTTACTTTTTTTTCCTGCGGCACACTTTATATTATCTCAGCTAATAACATATTCTTGGGAAGACCACAGCAGATATTAATTCCTGACCAAGGACTACAGAAAGGAATAAGGCCTGCGAATCTGTCCAATATAAGAAGTTTTAGTCTGGCTTCAACTGGCCAAGAATGACAGCACCAGGTCTGTACTTTCCTGACTTTAAATCACTTCTTTATAGCTAAATATTTCTTTGATGAATTCTTAGAAGCATTTATCCTATCGTTTGATACTCAGTTTTTTGTTTGTTTTGTTTTGTTTTGTTTTGTTTTGTTTAAGAATTCCAGGGTTTTTTCCAGTGACAATCTAGCCATATATTTTCTTTACACAAGATTTTCTGTGTCCAATAACTTTACACAATGTTAGCACATATATCACACTTAGGGGAGATAAGCGTAGAAAAAGGAAGGGAAACTTCCTGTCATTTCTCCCCTCTTTGCTCGTAGAGCATTCAAAGTTTTAATTAAAATCAAGTCAAAATGTTCTCTGAGGCCTCAGGCTTGTGAGACAATCATGGAGGTCCTAGGCGCTTTGGTGAGAGGCATTGTAAAGGCTTAGACGATGGTTTTGTGACGAGCTCACCCTCTCCACACCCCGAGTGCAGCGTCTTCCTCTCTTTGAAGCAGCCATCAGGCTGCGACCAGGTGTGACACAGACCTCATTCCAGCCCTGGGTCAGCTCTTTTTGTGTTTGTGCCTCAGGGCGGCTTCAAGCCTACATAGATCAAGTTCTGGGTTCAGCCTGTCTGTGAAACAGGCAATTCATAGATGAACTGTTTTGGCCCTGAGAAGGAAATATGTGTCGGATCATTACTTGTGGAATGTTGAGATTTTCAGTCTTCTACACAGCATATTTTGTATGGTTCCTTGACCTCGAATCATTAACTGGACTTTACAGAAGGGGAAAGGGAATTAGAGATTAAATTTTTTTGTTTTGATTTATCCACCCCATCAAAGAGTGCATTGAAAACTTTTGAAAATCTGCTTTTGGAGGAAGGACTTTAAGAAGTGTTATTCCAAACCTATGCTGTAAATATAGATTACATAAAGCCTGATGGCCTTCTGCCGTATGTCACTTGAGAGGGAAAAGTGTGCACTTTAAAAGATTTTCTGCTTTTGCTTTTCCATATAAGAGAAAGGAAGTTTCAGGGAGGCATTTAAAGACTGAAAGGTTCATCAGTTAAAAATAAAGACAAATAAGATGAGTTTTAAAAACCTAAATGATAATTTGTTTGAAATTCTTTTTGAATTAGAAAAAAATTTATATAGTTAAATGGGGGGGGGTTGTTGTTTTGCTTTAGAAGGAACAAAATGAGACAGATGGAAATTCCCTGGACAAGTGACATTAAGAAGTAAGGGAAGTCGAAAGCTAAATACTGCTGAGCTTTAGCAAATCTGCCGAGTTCTAGAAAATTAGAATAGCTGTAAGATTCTGGTTGTGTCGTCCGGTACCAGTGACACAAAAATTAGAGTTGCGTTTACTTCCACAGACTGTTTTTAATTTCTTTCTAATATATTTTGCTGTAATGTCATCCATTATTGTGAAATGCAAAGTTTTATTTGTACCTAGGAGCAAGGTCTCACATGAAGTATGGTTCATTTTAGATGTCACCAAACAATTGTTTTTCTCATGGATTCTACACTGTTATTGTGAGTGCTTTTGCTTTAAACTTTCAGTATTATTGCTGCTGTTACCACATGGTCACTGCTGAGCTGCGTCTCTGCAGGATTCAGTTCTGAGTCAAGTTCCAATCACGGCAGTGTGTAAGGTGAGCCAGGACCTCGACAACACAGGATGAGTTATTCGTGCCTAGATGAAGGTTGTTTTGTTTTATTTGTGATATTGTCAATAGAACCCAGGGTCCTTGCATGCGCTGTAGCCCTAGCACTTGCCACATACATATATTTGAAACAGGGTCTTGGTAAGTTGCTAAATCACCCAGGCTGGGCTCAAACTTGTGCTCCTCTTCCTCGGCCCTCAAAGTGCTGAGGTTACAGGTCTGTGCCACCGTGACATAATGAAGTTTAATAAAAGGGTTACCTGTAAACTCTAACCTCTGCCTACTCTCTTTGTCCTCATCAGCTCCTCATTATAATTACCTAAAACTCTGAATGCCTTGGAGCTCAGAACTTTTGAACTGAAGCACAGTTTGATTCCAGTCACTAGCAACTTAGTCATGAATGTTAATTTAGGCAACACATCTCAGATTAGTTGTAAATTTTAAGGTTCTAAATAAATTCCTGACCCCAAACAGCACAGGTTTTTCTGGCAGCAGAAGTAATAGAGGGCCTGTAAAAGAAAATAAATAAAAGTGGAAATAGGGAGTCTGCCTCTAGTATTTTTTTTTAATTTTTAATCTCTGGGTAACAGTGTAAAACTACCAGAGGCAGCAAATTTTTGTTACATCTGAAAAGCAAAGATGCTTTTCTCACTTCTAAACTTTTCTCTGTTACTCAGATTAGCTGCCATTTAGATGTTAAATACTTTTCTTGGTAGCATCATTGGATTTCTTCTCAGATTCTTAAACCTTATCCATGTAGTTGAAACTTTAGAAAATTTCTGGTCCTTGTTTAAATAAATACATCACAGTTTTTTTTTTAAAGTTTATAAAGGTAAATTCAAACCTGGGATATCATAATTTGAATGAATAAATTAAAAGAATCGTAGATCTATAAAACATTTACTGAACAAACATTTTGTTCAACATTCTTTGTTTAATGCTCCAGGTGCAAATAGAAAAAAAGAAAAGTCACTCAAGAAGCTTGGGATGCGTATAGTTGGAGCATTGTATCCGAAATACAAGACACAATAAACTAATTGCCCTTATATAAAGGTTTTAAGGTGGTTGAGAGGATTAGAAAAGAGAATGAGAAGGAGGTGAAATTTGAGTGGGTGGTCTTTAGGGATAAGTAGATACTGACATGTCGTCTGGAAGGGAGAAAGGGCTAGAAGAGATTCCTGAGAATGGATGAAGCATGAATAATATCTCAAAAGAGAAAAATGAGGATGCCGCTTGCATAACTGGATCTTTAGATATTCACTGGGGAGCGTGGGATATAAGCTGGAATGAGAAGTCAAATCCGCCTTGCAGAAGAGTTCAGTAACTGGTGTGTGTGGTCAAAGAATTATTTGAGTGGACTTGAAGAATGAGCTGTCACTAAAACAACAAAGATTGAACACTAGTGTTTTCACTGGGTAAGGTCAGAAAGGCCCTCGAGGCAATACTAGAATTTGTGAAGATTTGCAATACTCATTATAGTTTAGGTGGACTGAAGATTGGAGTCTTAGACTACATCCTAGATTTTTCAGTTGTGTGGAGTGAGCTCCCGGTGGAGAAGTCACACATGACAAAGTCCCATGCGTGGATGAAGGGGTACAAAGAAGCATCTTTGAAAGTTGTAGATAGGTTAGGAGGAGGCTTTAGCTTTGACGGTGTGTCTTAGTCTCTTCTTTGCTAAGACACAACACCCA
Source organism: Hystrix cristata (assembly GCA_004026905.1). NCBI lineage: Eukaryota > Metazoa > Chordata > Mammalia > Rodentia > Hystricidae > Hystrix > Hystrix cristata. The sequence continues at coordinate 21,516 of PVJO010025839.1, forward strand.
ACACCTGCAATTTCAAGGAGGGAGGTTTATTTTAGCTCACAGTTTTTAGAGGCCTCAGTCCATAGTTGGCAGGCTCCAAAGTAGAAGCAGGAAATCTGCTCACATCTTAGAATCCCGGGAGAGAGAGAGAGAAGGGAGGAGTCGGGGAGGGAGATATACCCTTGTAGGTCATGCCCCCAGAGACCTGCCTCCAACCAGGCCCACCTCCTAACGGCAAGACAGCTATCGTGGGCCTACAAACAATCACTTTTCAAAAGCTCCACCTCTAACACATGAGACTGGGGCAGAAACACTCCAATCCAAACCATAACAAGGAAGAAATGCATTATTTTCTGGGGTCTTGGGAAGTTTGTTCTTGGAGTGGTAGCACCAGGAGACAAAGTCTAGCACTCTGCCGATCGTGAGCTTTGGCCTGGTGGAAGCAGATACTTGGATTGAAAAGGAATCACTTCTGTGGATAAAACGGCTAATGACATGGGAGTAGGTGAGAAAAGCGAGAAAATACAGAGGAAAAACTAGTACCTTACGAAAGTAAACAGTGACAATTCTGTTTAAATGGAGATGTGTTTGGTTAGGGGAGAAAGTAGAGCTAACAGAGCA
>PVJO010025840.1:0-22065 GCA_004026905.1 Hystrix cristata
TTTCTCCTTTTATCTCCTAAAATGGGATTGCTTATAGGTAGAAAAATGACATTCACTTGCCAATATTTTAATTTTTCCACATAAACATATTTAAATTTCAGGATACAACTACATCACCCTCTACAATCTCTATTATTTCAAAAAGAAGAAAAATATTTCTTGTATCTGCAAGAGTTTATCTCTTTAAGCTCTTTAAGAATTTATTTTTGTTGTTTACCTGAACAATGATGAGAAATGTAAGAGTTAGCATTCGATTTATGACAGGAGTTTGAAAAACAAAGCACTGAGTTACACCATGTAAGATGCATGAGGATTAGGAGTTAATGATGTGCGTCACTCTCACAGGGCTGTCACACGTGGACTCTGCCATCTTAGTCGAGTTACTACCTCAGTTTGCTAATCCTAATCTGTCTTAGTCTGCAACAGCAGAATTTGGGGATATGAATTGTGTTTGCTTATGGTCAAAGGATCACAGGACTTAGCATCTAGTAAGCTGCCAATAAATGAGCATAAAATAATTACTGTTACTATTTTTAAACCCATATTATAATTTTGCATGTTTTAAATATTCTATGTTTTAAATTGTCACTGAGGGCAAGTATGTGTGCTGGTAAATAAACTAAGCCAATCATTTGGATGCCTAGTTTATCGATGGAGGATGATTAACTTATTAATTCTTCTCTGTTGAGAAAGCATTGCTGTTTCTCAAGTATTTACAGTGAGAGTCACACTTCTAGAAAAGTTGTCATTTCACTGTATTTTATTATTCTTACTGTGAAAATTTCCACTATGTGACTGGTTTCCAAAAACGGACTTCGATTTGACTTTTCTGTGACTTGAGAATGAATAAAGATTTTATCGTCTGATCTGGGTTTAACAAAGTCACCTAAAAGAATTCCCTTTGGGAAAGACTGCAGATGGGTTTTCTGCACCACTGAATTCCACATTTCCTCATAATTAAACGGGTGGGTAAAATCCTCCTCACTTACTTTTAAATCCAAGAATGTTTGCCTAGGCACATCCCAAAACAATGGCCTTCTCCCAACAGAGAGAAATAGTGATTTATTAATAAAATCCTGTAGTGTGATAAAACATGAAAGCAAGACCTTAAGATTTTTACAGGTGAAAAGACTCGGCCTTCAGGGCAAATGTTGGAACAGGTGGTGAGTAGTGTTGGTTAATTCTTTGGGTGAAGCTAACACAGCTGAGTGAAGGGCTATGCAAATAGTAAAGTGTATTGTGAAAGAGTAAATTTATTCATTGAAATTTGTTGAATATAAGAAGTTTATTTTATTAAGGACAATTATTTTTGCTACATACTTACAGATATCTTTATTTGATGTGGAACATAAAGGGAATAATTAGCACTCCATCTTGCATAACTAGCGTTCTTATAAAGAAAATATAGCAAAGATCATCTTGCACAACTTAATTCATACTATCCGTCTAGGCACAGCAAACTAAAGTGTGAACGATTTGGAAGATGTCGTGAGATTTTGAAAAATGATTGACATGAGGAAGCTCATACTCTTGTTTTAGCTCTCCCTAGATGTGGAGCCTTGAATTCAACTATTATACATGTGAGCTTTAATTTCTTCATCGGTAAAAATAGATTAAGAATACAATGTTTAAAATGTCTAGCTGTGCAGTGGCGGTGGATCTATGGCATGCATGCCGTCGTGGGCTGTTCGTGTCACTGGTCTAGTATAATGTGTTTCAGCAAATTAGTAACAACAATTACTAAACATATCCTAACTGTAAGGAAATGAACTTTGCAAATGGAATCTAAATATTCTACACACATACAACAAATAACTCATTCATCTGTGATTATTAAGCATTTGCTCCGTGCCAGGTCATGCGCTCAGTGCTGGTAGTGAGCAGAAAGTTACGGGCACTGAACGGATGGGACTTTCAGCTGCTAATTAAAACTAAATCACTAGATGTAGTTTTCTCAATATGCTTTATTAAGTTAATCAATGTGTGTATGAATTTATGTAAATATTTTTCAGGCATTTGTTAAGTTAGTGATTAACTTGCTTTTTCCTAATCTTCTTTTCCAAACATGACTGGGCAGTGCAGTTTTCACACATGTCTGGGACAAAGCATCATTTCCCTGGTGCTACATCTACACATTAGTGAAACTAGATAAAACAGATCTGCTCAAGTGTCCCGTTCATGTCCACAATACTCAAAATCTTATGTAAGACTTACTTATTTTCATTTGTTCCTAAAAATAAGGCAATGTTCGACCTGTTCCATGACCATGATTGTCTGTTTGCAAAAAACATACTTTATATTGAGCGTTAAGACATCTCAAATGACAGTGTATTCAAGAACCATTCCCCTCTGGTGTCAATTTAAGTAGCTAGTGGATAATATTCGGAGTGAAGAAACATTGGCATAAGCCAGAATGTGCCAAACCATGGGTATTATGGTCCATATCTAGCATTTAATAAGCACGTATTATGTGTTAAGAACTGAAATCAGTGCTTTAGAAGGAGTAACTCATTTATTTCCCTCCATAACTCTGTGAGGCTAGCAACATGGTACACTTTTGTAGCAGCAAAGAGACTGAGACTTAAAGCGATTTAGTGACTTCTTCAAGTCCCACAGCTCATAATTGGTGTGTATGAAGTTATGTACCCAACCTGTCTATCTGCAGAGCCTGCCCTTTTAAACACTACTCCAAATTGCCTCTGATGAAACCAGGGTGTCGGTTGGAAACCAAGTTATCTTTCATACCAGGTGTCCTTTAAACTTCACTGTGTTTATGTCTACTTTTCTCATAACCTCTGTAATCATCCACTTATTGAGCTGCAGCTCACAGTATGTGTGTGGGAGGTTGCAGATAACGTACCAGCGGTTTGTGCTCTTATTCATGCTTGCCAGCTGTTCTGCCACAACATTTATTTGCCCCATAAATCCTACGCTGTTCATTTTTATATATAAAGATATCTGTCAATCGACAGTTCATCTTATTTTTCTACTGAAAATACTGGCACATGAGGTCTCCTTGACTCAGACTGAGAGACTTCAGATAAGCAGAATCCTCAGCAACGCGGCTGGCAGTGTGGAAGTGCGACGTAATGGTGTCTGTTCTACTCGCAGAGATTCTGCCGAGTCTAAAATCTAGACCCCGCCTTCCGTCCAGAATTTCGTAAATTACTCTCTCTACCTTCATCAGCACAGGGAGTGGCTAATGAAAGTTAAATCGTTCCAATTTATTTATAAATGCGCCAACTCGGTATTTGAGTTGCGTGACAGGTGTCAGGCAGACAAGCTTCCTCCAGAAGGCCCTCGCGATGGTCTCCTGGTCCCTGGCATCGTCTCTGTCTCATTTAATGCCATATGGCAGAAAAGCCATTCAGAGGGTGGAAGAGGCTGGTCTTTCCTCTCTTCCTTTTCCTGTCACTTCTCGTCCACTCAGGAAAATAATGTTTCAGGATTATCAACAACAATGCACTAATCCATGTTACATCCTTTCTTTCCGAAGCTCAGCCTTTTAAAACACAGTTCGTTGAGTTGCTAATAAAAACATTTTGATACATCCCTCTACATCCCCCTTGGAAACCCTTCCATCTTTCCCTTGATTTGTGGAATAATTATGGTTCCCTTGTTAGTTCATTAACTTTTCTTTTCCATTAAGAGGTCTGTCTTTTTTGACAATACCTTCTGGCAGCCAAAATGGTAAATGCAAAATAATCTAGGATTCGGAAGAGGCCGTTCAGTAGTCATACAGAAAGTAGAACTCTGTTTCGGATGTAATTTTGAAGACTGCATATTGCTGAATTTCTATGGACATGCTCAAATATACCAGGGATAATTTTCTAGAAGGATTATTATTACAGTGGGGAAGATAGCCACTGCAGGAGGATACATTGGCACCCTTCTCCCAGGAACTGAAGTAACTAATGTCTGTTATTTGCCTCTAACCCAGCTCTCAAATTCCTGTGCATGTGCCCAGCATTTTTACAGCCCTGCATCAGCCTCCAGGTATTTTTTTATATGTTTGTATAATAAGGAAACTGTTGAAAGTCAATATGATAGTCTGCATTAAACCTGTATCCTGTTTTCATGTGGGTCGGTTTGTACATTTAACATTTAAAGGCAGCGTGGTGTTTGGGGGAAAAGGATTTTAATTGTGTTCTGTTTTCAACAACTATTGGGAGACACGAAAGTCTTTTGAGTTAGATGCTGACTTACAGTACATACATCAGCAAATGGAAATGAAAAGTATACACTGCTCCTCTGTACTTTAATAATTCTGTTCGTGTACCAGTGCCAACATTTCTGCCCATTTTTTCCAAGTGTAGACTCAATTGAGTGGCATATTTAAATTTAATGGATATTTACAGTGATCTCCATCTTTAATGTACTGTGTTTACTCCTGAAGACACCATTATTAGATTTTTGTTTTCTTTTTTTAAGTTTTAAGATACAAGAATATTGGGGAGAAACGCTCAATGTAGTTCTACTTTTTTGCAACTATTCAAGCATACATGGGTAAAGCTATTTGAACCTGCCATATGGCAACTAAGCCATTTGTCTGGTAGAAGAGACTAGTCCTTCCTGTTGCTTCTCTTCTACTCAGGAAAACCTCATTCCTAATGTTCTGATATTATCAATAATTATGCATTTATCTACACTGTATCCTTTCTTTCCAAAGAGACTATATCAATCTATATATCAATAAAACATAATTTTGCCAAGGCCTTCTAAAAAATACTTAGTCAATGGAAAGTTCATCAGTAGCTTTCAGTTCCCTTGTGTCATAGTTGGAAGGTATGATTCGCTCAAGAACTCACCACTTGCCCATTATATCAGGACTTAAAGAGCTATTTGTCTCATACTTTCTTAATGGAGAGGATTCCAAAGTATAATTTTGGAAGGAAGAGAGCTAATAATCCCAAAGCTGAATAACATCAAAACTTAGTGACTTTAGCTGTATCACATTTAATGGAAAGCGTGTAGCAGTGGAAAGGGTTTGAAGCAGACTAGAAGGTTTTACTGGAAAATGAAGATGTGAAAAGCATAAAGGAGGAATAATGGCTGGTTTTGCCTAATTAAAGGGACACCCTGTAAGACATTTGACTTGGTTTTGAGTGAAGAGTACGTAACTGGGACAGTGGCTGACCATTACAGGAAGGAATGTCTTGCCTCAGTACACAAAACTCTCTAACCAAATGATCTGCTTTAGTACAATCAGTTGCCGTATGTTAGATATGTCTCTTCCTGAGTGTATTCTAGAAAAAAACAAAACAAACAAAAGACCTATGGTATTTTACATAGAGTCCTGCATTCAGTTCTAGTAGGTAATACTTGTATTAATTTGCTAGGGCTGCCATAAGAAAATTTCACAAGCTGATTGGAGGAGGGAACTGACATTTATATTCTCAGAGGTTAGGGAATGTAGTTCCGGCTTCTGAAGCCTCCCTAGTTCACGGGTGTCCGCATTCTCCTGGAGTCTTCACATAGTCCTTCCCCTGGCTGAGCACATCCCTGTTATCTTTCGGCGTGTCTAAATTTCCTCCTCTTACAATGACGCCAATCAGATTAGATTAACAGACACCCTAATGGCCTTCTTTTAATTTAACCCCCTCTATAAAGGCCCCACCTCCAAGTCAGTCACAGGCGGAGGCATCAGAGTTTAGGGTTTCCCTATGTGAATTTGGATGGGCAGAGTGAGAATGTTTCAGACCATAACAGTATCTAAATTCACATCTCATTTCCAAGAGTTCTTCTTGAAGAGAAAAGGGCAAATTCAGATTATTCTAAAGTCCGTTCCCTGGAAGACAGAGAAGAACAAGTGAAGTGTGGGCAACCCCCTTAATACCCAGCTCTAAATTAATTCCTACCACCAGAGGGACCTCTTGTCATCGGTCTGCAAATGCAGGTTTGGCCCCAAACTGCTCTTCGGCTTCTGGTGAGTGCGGGAGAGGATTAAATTCATTATAATATTAAATAGATCAGGTGGAATTAACCCTCAGCAGAGAGCAGCTGCTGGCTGCAGCAGTGTTGTGACAGGCTCTGCCAGTTAATGCGATGCAGATATAACCATCTGACATCCTCCGTGTCTAGCTTCCTCCTTGACAAGCTCTGCAGAACTGTTGGGCGGTTTCTTCTGATTCCAGCCCACACTTACTGGCTTGACAGTGGCTATCTCACAGGCCGGGGGACAATGTCTTTGACAGGCATTCAAGACTAAAGCTAAAATAAGGGACGAGTTTAGGACCCAGAGTGATGGAAAGAGAAAATTCCGAGTCTGGGTGTTCATTCTGCTTTTATTAATACAGTTAATATTGATTTAGCTACCAGCAGTGTTGCCTGTTTTTTGCTTAGCGCCGCAGAGTGGAGGTGGGATACACACAACGTAGCACCCACTCTATTATTGAAGAGGTTTAGTTTTGCTGAGTTTGTACATGTATGATTTCATAATAATATATTAGCTTGAAAACCTGTAATATACTTTTATATGTAGGAAAGTATTGGGGAAATGTGTCTTTTGATTTGCTGAACCAGATGAGTGAAGGTTGGGTTGAAATTTCGTTGACAGAGAGATAAAAAGGAGTGGGCTAAATTGAACAGACAAAAGCAGCCCTTCAAACAGATTTAGAACAAATTTAGGCAATATCAATATAGATGTTAATGAGAATCTGAGAAGAATTTCCTAATTAGAAGGAAGTTCAGCCTGCTTGCAAGTGTGATCATTTAAACAGACAGGGTACAAACCTGGAAGAAGACAGTGATCAGTGGAATTTCTTGGAAATGGAAGACGAAGTATTTGTTATTCCAGTTCTTTTCAGTGGAAGCTGAGGTGGAGGAGATTATGTACACTTATAATAAGGGGGCAGGCTTCACTGAAGGTCGATCATAAAGTCAGACCAGAGCACCGCCTAGAATATCTGTTAGGTGAAAATGAGCTGGGTGATTTTTTTTTTTTTTCAGAACTCTATGTACTTTTTCTAGGGTTAGAATGCTTCTGGGGAAGTTATGTACTACTTTTGTATTTATATCTCAGGAGAACATTAGAAGAATAAAAAAGACAGATGGTTTGTGAAGAGAAAAGCACCATTGCCCTTTACAACTATCTTTTCTGATTCAAAGTGATGTGAGTAATGTCAGAAGCAGAAGGCTAAGTTTTCTAGATTCCCTGTGTTGGAAAAAATAATGCTGTGCATAACCCTTGACAAGTAAGCATTCTGATGAAAGGGGAAAATGACATTCTGCTCAAACGTTAAGGATAAAGTGTATTAGTTCAGGATTCACATCCTGCCCAGTAGAATAGGAGCATTCTGTAAATGGCCTTTTTATGAAACAGTTTTCACTCTCTCCAACCCACTCCATGCACACATACTCACAGCATAGGTGTCTTAAACAGAAAAAGATTGCAATGGGCAATTCCAGGAATAAAGAACTCACAAGCTAGTTATCTGTGCCTAGCATCCTTAAGAATACATTGTGGGGATTTAGCTCAGTGATTAGAGCTGGGGATTTAGCTCAGTGATTAGAGTGCTTGCCTTGCAAGCACAAGGCCCTGAGTTCAACTCCCAGCACCAAAAAAAAAAAAAAAAAAAAAAAAAAAATACATTGTGGAGATGAGTGCTTATTTCTACTTAGAAACCCTCTACAGTATGAACTGGTATTTGATCATAGATAGTGTAGGCTACATTCTGAAGTTTTTTCCATGCACTTATTGTTTGGAACTTGAAAACAATTTTTTTTCACATAAAATTAGCTGTATTTTGTCTGCTTGACAAGATTTATATAAACTTCTTGTTAAATTAAAATCTTTTCTATGTCTTTTCTGGACAGTTTTTTGTAGCACCATGGTCTTTTTGCCCCATTATCTCCAAGAATCCCAATTTGATCCTATTTCTAGCAAAGCAGTTTCTTCTTATTCACTGTTCAATTGTGCTAGAAAATATTTAAGTATCTCTACTGTGCTAGAGATTGTGGGAAGACTAGAGATACAGAGTTTAACATGATGATTCAGTTTTGAGGGGAGGTCCAGGTGTACCAAAATTTATGGAAGAGCGTGACACATATTTTTACATAGGTATTTATGGAATCTGGGCACTTGGAGGAAGGCCCATATCTCAGAATGGGAAGGAGTTTGAATCTTTGCATAAACCAGTGTGCTATTGTTTAGTATTTACATTTGTAAGCATGTTTTCTTTTCTCTCAGCAATACCCAAAAGGTAAACATGTTTTCTTCCCATTTACTATGGGCCCCACCTGCCACTACTAGTTAAGGATTTCGTAACCACCCCTTCCAACCATCCTTATTTGCTATACCTGGCTTCAGACTGGAATGCTTGTCCCTAGCGCCACTCTTCCTTACTGGCCCTCGAAGGATTTTATGGCTAAATCTATCAGGACACATACATAATTCTGAAAGTGATAATTGAACAAAGTTTCACAAAAATGGCAGAAATTGTTAAAAAAAAAAAAAGTAGCTAAATGGTTTTTAGGAAGGTGGATAGCCTTAGCAGAGGGAAGAGAGAAGGATTTCAGTAAAATTCAGTGGTGTGTTTTAAATCCAGTATTGAGTGTAGATGAGGCTCTTTTTGTGGTCCCTGAAAACACAGCTCTTATGTGGAATTTTTTTTTTTTTTCAAATTGTACTATACAGTGTCACCTGTCTGCACCACCAGAGGCTGGTGTTTTCTCTGAACTGTGTAACCCTAGCGAGAACATTGTAACCTTCAACAAGGAGGTTGCCCTTGTGAGATTTGCAATTTACTGACCCATTCTCAAGTACATGTGTCCTTTAGTTGAGGTTCTGCTGAGCTGCTCGAAGTACATTGGGAACTTGTCACTTCCTTTTCTGGGCTACTGAAGAAAATTAAAGCAAGTGAACAAAAACTACTTTTTCCCTTGCCTTTGCTTTCTATCTCAATCGCTTTTCTACTTAAACTATCTCTTTTCAAAACACTTATTGCAAGATAATTGGGAACCAGAAGTTAATAAACTATTTTTACTAGAGTGTGTAGAAGGTGAGTTTGATCGATCCATGTTTCAGTGGAAAACCTCAGCTCCAGAGTCACGGAGAATTGGGGTAAGGAACAGAGAATGAGCAGAGAGACAGAGAGGGCATTAGAAGGAAACAGGTGGGAGGCAATGTGTCCACCAAGTGTGAGGGCGCAGCATGCCAATCGCTGGCCCTGTCCCTTTCTTGTCTTTCACACCAGCCTTATTAGTGCAATACCTACAAAAGACTCATTCTGGAGTGAAGCTGGAAGCAGGAAGGTGCGAAAGGGATGGAGAAAGGCAGCTTATTCCATCATCCCACTACTGTTTGGAACCTACTGTGGTGAGGCAGTGATGAATAACATTTATCCACTGTCATAGTTACTTTCCCAGGCTGGGGCATAATGCCCAATACCCACACATTGAAAGAGAAGAGCTTTATTTGGGCATACGGTTTTTAGAGGTTTCAGTCCATAGTCTGCCAGTTCACAGGCAAATGTGGCAGGGATCTGCTGCTCCCCTCATGGGGGCAGAAAGCAGGAAGAGAAGGCAGAATCGGGGAGTGAAGATACACCCTTCTCAGCTACACCCCAGTGACCTGCCTCTTCCAATGTGGCCCTGCCTTCCAACATTACATTCAGCTCTACAGCCCCCAGGCTCCATCCTCCCACGGCCCCACCTCACAGTGTATGAGGCTTTGAGGCACATTCTAGACGCAAACCACAACACACACCTTTAAATGACTTCATTGTTCGTTCAATTTTAATGAAATAAAAGTCATTGCAAACTAAGCTTCCAAGACAGCAGTGTATCCAAATAGTGGAAAAGTAGAGTCATTAGAACAAATCAGACCTCTATTCAAACCACCTCTATGATTTTGCATCTCTGAGTCTCAGTCTTTGAAAATCAAATGGTAGTATCTGCATCAGAGGATAAGTGTGAGAATTAGCTGACCCTGATAGAAACATTCGAACATGCAGATTACATTGTGCCACATAAGACAGATAGTATGTGTGACAGAAGAAGTCTTGGGTATGATGTCCTGACGTGTGTGTACATGTATGTATGTTTTTTGCCCTTGGCAGTTTGGCAATTTCAATCTATAATTTCTACCTGCTGAGTATGCTGGTAAGGTAATACAGCATCTTTATTGCAGATCTAAGGCTATGAGAGTATGGTGGTGGGCTATGTGCTTAGACATGGGAGTATACATGTATAACATCGGTTCTGAAGAGGCTCTGTCCTATCACGATGGCAAGAAAATGCTATAGCACTTTGTTGTTGGAGTACATGGTCTGGTAATCATTTCTCTAAAACCTTGCTCTCCTTACATTTACCATGAAGAAGCCCTGGACACTTCATCGTGGATTAGAATGGGTATATTTTATTATGAATGGTAAACTGCTCTCAGAATTGAATAAATCGGTAATATGAAACAAACCAATACTACATCTGGTGAAAATCATAAGCAAGAAATTGAGACAGAGTAAAGCAGAAAATAAAAAAATCAGAAGTATGACATATTGGACAGACTATGATGGCGAAAACCAGAGCAGTAATTTTACTGGTTTTTTTTTCCTTCTCCTTGACCCCTAGAGAATACACAAATAAAATCAATTAATGGGCCTTGAAGAAGAATCACTTTAAACTGTTCAATTAAACCCCGCAATGCAGAGAACAGAAGGGAGGGGAAAAAAAAAAAACAAACAATAAATACATCTTAAAAAATGGACTTGTCAGAGGCGCCAGGGTCCCGACATGCACCATTACTGACGGATCGAATCGGACTTCCATTAACACCATAATCTTATAGACTCCACAGGCTGTAAAAAAGGGATTTACTTTAATCAGATTTGGTTAGGACTGAATTTGAAAAGCGCTACAAGTGAAATAAAACATGACCTTCACCTCTTTGAGTTTTCACCCGCATTGGTTCCCTAGTATGTAATTTGCTGTCCACCGAGGGGTCATTGTTAATGACTGTGCTCTGCCGGGATATTTCTCATTCTTTTTGTAGAGGAAATCACTCCTACAAACCCACAATATTCTTTCTTAACTCTTTCCCTTTATCTAATGATTTAACAAGCATTGTCACCTTAGAAACAGGTTTCTGGGATCTTCTTTTAGGCAAGTACCTGTTCGAGGCTTTTCCAAAGTTGCCAGAGAATTTTCAAAAGTTGGACTTAAAATATGAATACCAGGGGGGCTGGGGATTTAGCTCAGTGATTAGAGTGCTTGCCTTGAAAGCACAAGGCCCTGAGTTCGATCCCCGGTACCACAAAAAAAAAAAAAAAACAAAAAAAAATGAATACCAGGGCTCTGGGGCGGTGAAGGTGAACCTTTTGGAGCACTTCATGACACTAACAGCCCCTGAGGCGTGCGTGCCACAAGTTTGCAACCACTGCAGGGAGTGTTGAGCGAGAGACATCTGCGCAGCTCTCTGTATCAGCCTCTTCTCTGTTGTCTTTGCCATGCTTCTGTGCCCTGCAATGGGGTGAGGGCATTCGATGTTGGCAACACCCCTGTATCTAAGAGACACTTTCAGAGCTTCGCAAGACTGAGGTTCCATAGAAAGCACCGTGAGAAACACTAACCAAGGCAGCTCTTACAGATCTCGCTTGGTACATTCCCTACGGGAATTTGGTTGCCGCCTTGTCGGTAATGAGCACTCACCTGGAGAGTAGCTAGAATGACTCTGGCAGGCCAGCTGAGAGGAAAGGCCGTTAAGGACACTGGGAAGTCTATAAATCTAAAAGGGGTCAGAATAATCTTTCCTTACTGCCTTTTCCTTCATACTTCTGCCTTCCCAATTTATCAAGACACCAGCTCAACATTGGGTTGCTTTTTCCTCCCTTCCTCGCAGAATAGGGGTTGTAAGAAGACACGTAACAAACAGCCCAGGAGCAGTTGCTCTTCTGCCTTCTTTGCCTACAGTGGGTGTATTTTTCAGTACTAAAAGGAACTATATTTTGTTTGGTATAGATTTTTAATTTGTAGGAATAATAAAAGCCATCAAAACATAACTGTTTTATTTGGCTACATAATGCTGTATGGACTTGAATGATCATAGCTGAGTATTAGACTCATGAGACAAGGGGTATGATTTGAGACCTCCTATTCTTACTATAAACTATGAGCATTTCTATAACTGTTTTATATGTTTGCATCTACCATTTGTCCCACTATTTGATTTAAATTTTATTTCCAAACTCAAGTGAGTTAAATTTCTTTGTTATCCTGATGTTTTTAATCCCCTAGGAAGGCCACCCAAAGAGAAGAAGGGCTGAATGGTTCAGCTGTGTCCAGGAAGGAGGGAGATTCTAAATGAACTACCTGGTACTCTAGTTAGGATTATCTGTGTGCAAAATTTAAAGGACCAAACGGTATCTTGGGGAAGTGACTAAAATTAGATTAGATGAAGGAAAAAAGAAAAACAAGAAGGAAGAAAGAAAAGGCCAAACAAAAAATACTGGCAGAATGATAGGGAGGAAGGATAGAGAAATAAAGTACATAATGCAAGAGAAAACAGGTTGACTGGACAGAGAATACCAAGGAAAGTAACAGGGAAAATAGGCAAATGTAATAATACTAACATAACAAAGGCCCCCAAGTTGAAGGATTTAATGGGAGATTGGGTGGTAGAATTGCAAGGTTAATTCTAGAAGCATTTTTAAAAGCCCCCAAAAGCATAAAATTCACTTTTAAAGAGCCCAATTTTAAAAGCTCCCTAGAGGCATGTAATAGAAAAGGGCTTTTAAATGCTATTTCTATTTTTTCCCCTGTTTTCCTTAGGGGTTGTCTCAGAGGGATGATTTATTGTCTATTATATTTAAAGTGACAGAGCCAATTTTGAAGGCCTGCTACAACGGTGCTAGCATCAAAGTACACGAGATTGCAGAATACACACTGCACACAGCCATTCGGCAGTGGAGTCTGTTCTGCTTTGGGCACCGTGACTGACAGATAAAAACCAAGAGGCACATGGGCCTCCAGTCTTACGAGTAGATGTCCTGTTCCCTTTAAATGAGACTACTGTAGGTAGTAGAGTAAAAGCTTTTTTTCATTGTCAACCTAAATTTTAAGACAAATAAGACCTTCTCTAAGGAATAATGGTATTTGGGAATAGCAGAGCATTGCAATAAAAATACTGTGGGCATGCTCAGTGGTTGAGGCAAGGGCAACTTCTCCAAGGTAAAAAGGAAGAGGATTACGTAATGTAATTTGAAAGAAAAATCTTTGGCCACAATGATTAACGAGTGGCTTTATTCTGATGCTAAGCAGACAGCTATAGAGCAGATGGCCTAGAGGAAGTACTATTTGTATAAGGTGGTGGCTTCTGTGCAAACAGTTGATTCTACTAGTTTTTTGTCGTAGTTACTATCAGGCAATCATGCATAAGTGTCCTTCTTTTCTAGCATCCCAGTTTTATCCACTTCCTTATTGTTAGGGTTGGCAGAAGTAACTCTCTTTTGACTCCAACAACTTTGAGATCTCTTTCACCTCAGCTAGGAAGATTCTGATTTTTCATTTTCTTGAAAGGATAAATAAACAGAGTTTCTTAATAAAGGAGATTCAGGTTCTAGTTTCTGTCAAACTAATATGAAAGTTCTCATTTTTATCTATTTAATAAATAGGGCGTTTGCAGTATGTCCCTTCTACTGGTCTAACTGCTGTGCAAAGGAAGTGGTAATGGTTGTATAAAGAATGAAAATGATGGTGAGGAGGAGAAGGATGCAAAAAGGGAAGGAAATTTTAGAAAAAATAATGAGTCATTGATTCCATATACTCCCAAAAAGTTCAAATCTAAAGACTTGAATTTTAGTCTAGATTCTAAGAGCTAAGATTTAAGTCTAGATCCTAAGAGCTATGAGTGAACTTGATTTAGAAAAGCCTTCATATGCAATCTGCTCGCCTTGGAGAGTACTGAAAGAATCACTTCAGTATAAGATATTATATACCAATACTTTGAAAGTTTTAAAAATCAACACTTGTCAAGTTTGCCTTCCGGTATTTCTTCCATAATTTTTAGTGCCTTCTGGAAATGGGGCCATTTTGGACAACGTTTGTTATATCGGAAATCAGAGTCATTACAGATACATTGACCTCAGATGGAATAGTAATTTCTTTGCCTAGACATGCTCTCTACTAAAACAGTCTTATTAGATCAGGTTAATATGAAAATTCTTCATATACTGTTCCCTCATATTAGATTTTTCTCAAAAATTATGTCAGTTTATACTTTTTGGTAATTAATGATAGGCATTATACAAAATAATAGAGCACATAGAAGTAAAAAAATAAAAAGAAAAAACATTGGTAATCCAATTACCAAAATTTAAACAATCTTAACATTTTGTGCTATTTTTTCAGTCTTGTAAAACATCTGTATGGGGAGAATTTTTCAACATAATTTTGATGAGAATCCTGTTTGTCGTCTTCTTTTTTCTACTCAATATTGTTCCTTTAAGGAGAATAATTTAAATTACAATTATAATGCCACAGTGAACCTATTTCTATATATTTTATGTACCTATTATGTATTTATATTTTAATCTCTGAGTTTTTTCTCAGAAACAACAGATTTCTAGAAACAAAATTTATTTCTTTATTAATTTGACCTACTCAGCCTGTTCATAAAGATTTACTAAACCCTTAATGGTTATTTGCACTATGACTGGTGAGTATTTAAAATAGGGTGTCTTCCTATTCACATTTATACCAGCAGTGAGCATTATCTTTTGTTTATTGTTTTTAATACATTATCTAATATGATTTTATATACATTTGTACATACTATAAAATATACAACTTAAATTTTAATAATTTATAGAGCACATTTTGGCTACATCACAATTTGTAAAAATAATGAATTCTCTGGAGTCCATTACATGAGTTTATTCATCAACATGATATATTTTGCAAAACTACATTTACACTGGGGAAGAAATAGGATAGAGCAAATATGAATGTAAAATATACTCTGATTTTCCCAGTAGCTAAAATTGAACTCTGTTTATTTTTTTTCCACCTAACACATAGTAGAAATCATACCAATTCTTTAAAACAGACAAACAGTAATATGCATGCAAAAAATGAATATATTTTACGGAATCTTGAAGAAAAGACAATTAATAACCTAATGCACAGTACCTTTAGGAATGTTTTGACAAATCCAAACTCATGCTTTATTTTGGAGTTTCTTCTATCTACACTTAGTAAACTCCGAGAAATTATGAAAATATGGTAGTTTTTTCAAAGATTAAAATTAGGAACTTTGTAATGACTGATCCATTCTGATACAAAGTCAGAATTTAGACTTGATCCTAGCCAAAAGAGCAAGAAGAGGTGCAAAGACACAATTTAGAATACCTGTACGTGTACTAAAAATTTTGTGTAGACTGTTAATCTTCACAAAACCAACAGACTATATGCATATATAGATGAAAATATGGAGGTGTAGAAAACTAATAACTTTTCCAAAAGCATCAAGCAAGAAAGCCTTGGACTAGAATTCGAATCTAAGACTACATTCTCAAACACTAGGTGCTCTACTTTCTATTTCCTAGAAGCAGAATTGCTGAGTGATTTGTATGATTAGCATTTTCATTGAAGTCTGTGAGAGAAGACCAAAAAAAAAAAAAAAAAATCTTTCAATGACTTATTTTTAAATCAGGTCGTAGTTAGGCTTTTCTGAAAGTAAAAAAAGTTTTAATTTATTGTTTAATAAAAGTTGTAGATTTTTTCCATATAATGTATTCAAATAAATAATTTTTCTCACATCCCTTATTTTTCATTGATCATGAGTTAATATGGAAAATCCAAATAGACATCTTCACTGTGGATCACAGATTTGTTAACTGTTCCCACACCGTGGACAACATGCAATACATTCTGCCACTTTAACGAGAAAATTAATAATTTGATGCTGAGCGGTTCCTAATACTCATTGTTGTTGATGTTTGTGTAAATATTTTGACATTTACCGGTTGTTTTCATCTCATCAGATCTCTGTATATATTTAAATGTTGTTATTTTAAAAAGCATGTATCCATTTTTAGGTAACCTGTCATTTATATGTATAACCAGCCCTCACTGATGCCTGAGTCAATTATATAATTTAATAGTTACATGGGGTGCCTTATTTCAAAGTTTTGGCCATTCATTGACACCACTACCATAGGATGAGGTACAAGAAGGAAAATACAGGCATAGATAAGTCTTCACTTCAAATCGTTAGATTTTATCTTTTGCAATAGGTAAAAATAGGCATATTTACATTTTTTGTGCTATATCTTGTTTTAAAAGTAATAGTATGACAACAACAGGGATACACAACACTTTTTAGCATATAACTATCCCAGAAGTATAATATCAAGTAAATAAATGTAATAATAGAGTCAAATACTGACCTCTTTTCTATTAACAAATTTATTTTTTTCAACGGGGATTTTGCAAGTAAAACCATGTTCTCTTGATTATCTCTGTTCTCTTTTTTATGAAATTTATAATCAGATCTAAAGTTAGTACTGACAAAAGTGTTTCAAGAACTATTCTAAAATCTTTATTAGCTTATTTAATATTAAAACCTGAAGATATACTCATATATAGTTATATATATATGTTAATATACTTATTTTACAGTTGAAGAAACCATAACATAAAGAAAAAGAAGTGATGTGTTTAAAGTTTTGCATCTAGCAAGTGGCAGAACCAGTGCTTGAATAGGGCAGCTAATCTACAACCTGTGCTCTTAAATGCCACTATCATAACTTGGTCACATAAAATATTTTTATGATAATTGTTACATATGCTCCTTTTCATAGTTTAATTCTCTAAAGACACCTATGCATTATTCTTAGATTCTATTTGTGCTACAATATATTTATAAAATTTATAGAACTGACATTTAACTCCATTAATGTTGTATTTTCCTATCGTTCTATTTTATTAGAAGACTCATGCTTGTCTAGACAGCATGTTTCCTCTAGATATACAATAATTAGTTGTAGAACTCTTCTATTGTGATAGAATCAAAGAGTCTCAGAATTAGAAGTGATTTCACAAGTCAATTAGTCCACATGTGATTCTTAATTGACACATGAATCTCTTTTATGGTGTGAGTTTTTGCCTAGTTTCATTTAAACCTCTATCACCATCAGAGAACTCAGTATTTATTAAAAATGTCATTCTACTTGTTAAAATATTGTTTCATTAAAGTCAAGGTCTATATCTTTGAAATTTCTACCCATTGATTTTTATGGATCTACTTTAAATAAGTCTGAAGTTTTTTTTTTTTTTTTATTAAAACACTTTTAAATAACATGATTGTCATTTTTTTTTCTCAAATATGTCCTCTCTTGATCTATTCCTTCATTGTCCGTTCAGGTTGACAGTGTTTAAATCTTCATCATCCTAAATACTCTTCACTAGGCCTTAAATTTATCAATATTTTTAAGTATGGGCGAAGTTAAATACATATTTTCAGTCTATACAATGACTGCCGTGCAACAGACTAGATCTTTGCTCAACATTTTCAAGATCCCAAACTTGTGTTAAACCTGAGAATATACATATATTCTCATCATTGTCTATACATTCTGCATATTCTCAGCAGTAGTCTACTAAAATTACACTCAGTAGTTGGTACTTGTGGTAAAATTGTGGACCAACATGAAGATTACACTTGTCCATGATGGATTTTCTTTGTTTGATTTGATTTGAAATGACTTAGAGTTTATTTTATAGCCTTCTTCTGTTATTCCTTTGCTTTGCTTCCTAAGTGTTGAAAATGAGTTGGAAATTTTGACATATATGCATATTTCACCCAAGTTACGTATACTTTAAAATTGATTCGTTCCTACATTGTTTGACTTTGTTTTAGAGTGCTACACATCTACGTGTATACTTTGAGATAGCTATTCTTTTAAAAGCATTCCCAACTTTGTAACCTAGCCTATGCCTTTCCATTTTATTTTCAAAAGCTGCAGCATTAGCACTGCTAACTCATTATATCTGTTCTTATCAGAATTTTTTGAAATATCAGTTCTCTGCCTTTCTTTGAGGGTTTGGGCAAGTTAGAGAATGAGCACTAAATCAGATCTTGTTAAAATGGAAAACAGAAGTACTAATACTCTACAGCATTTTAAGTCAATGACTGTATCCTTAAAATCATAGTTGTTTCTTGACATAATTCTACTTTGAAATGAGTCTTTTACCTGCTACAATGATTGTTTGGCATTCATACGGAAATTTCATTTCAGAAATAGCCCACAATCTTTTTTATTAGCTATTCTTTTAAATAGTCACATGAAGTACTTCAGTACCAAGTTCATAAAAGACTTGGGGGTGTTATCACTCCAGTTGAAACATTCCATTGAGCTCTTAGTTCAACTTTGATTTTGTATTCGTGAAAATACATAGTGCCCAAATGCCTCCATCTACCTCTTTGTAAAGGAGGAAGTGGCGGTGAAGCATCTTGCAGCAAAGTGGACCCATAAAGTAGGACTAAAACTCACAGTTTGTAAACATATTTTTAGTACAGCATAGTTCTATGTGATCTCTAATCTATCTATGTTGTTTGCCTCTAACTTAGGTGTTCTACTGTCTAATTTCTTTATTTCGGATGACCTCTTCCATGCATAAATTATACTCTCAAATTAAACACCATTTTATTTCTTATTTAAAGTTTGTAGCATCTTATCAAAAGTGGTTTTTTAATTGCACAAACTGGAGTAAGATTTGAATTGGTTGACAGGGGATTTAACTTTGTATGAGCTGTATATTTCCTGCACAGTTCTCCAGAACTTACTGCTTGTGGGAGCAGACTCCGAGGTCCAGCTTGCTTGCTCCAGCTGCAGGCCTAGAGGCTCTGTCCTGCCTGACTTTTCCGGCATCTCAGGCTCTGCCCTGCTCTTCTCCAAGCTGAGCTCAGAAGGCTGCTTTGCATGTTCTAAATGCTGTGTGATGCTTTCTCCCTTAATCAACCTGAGCATCGCTGCTTCCCCCAATCACCCTCTGCACTTAATTGACCAATAGAGCTAGACATATGGAGGATGGAATCACAAACCCAAATCAGCAGTTGTCAGAAGAGATTAATTCAAACAGGAGGCAGCAAAACACTTGTTTTCCCCCTCCTCACTCCTTGCTCATTTTCAGCAGTCTGATGAGCGAAATGATTATTAATATCTCCAGCTGTGCCCTCAGGCAGATGCCAGGAACTTCAGTGAACTGCCTCCTACTCCCCTACCTCCCTTAAGTCTTTCTTCTGGAGATGCCTTCTGGCCCTTCAGTTGTCCAGGTGGCACTGGGGCGAGTCTGGCGCATTGATGTCTGTGTGTCAATGCCAAGCTGCAGAATCCTGTTGGGAAACTCTCCCCCATGAGCCATGCTGAGAGCACTTTCTTCCATTGACTTCCACGCTGAACCAAAAGTGGAAAAAAATGAGTGAGCATGTTCTTGCTGCCTAATTTCTCCTGGGTATAGTTCTCAGCCTGTCAGTTGGTATGTCAATATGTTCTCTGTTTGTTTGTTATCTTTCAGCCCTATCTAAGCTGTATGCAAAAATACAGAAATTTAACACATAATCTTTGCTCAGGAACTCATGTGAGAATGAAAACTAGTACTTATTGAGTGACTGATATATATTGAATAAAGCATTGAAAACTTAGAGCTTTAAATCACTGGCTTTGATCCTCATTTGTTAGGAAAATACATGTTTCCCACTGACAGAAAGCACAACTTAATCTGGCTTAAAGGAAAGTAAAAAGGATCTGTTCACTCACATATCACAGAAAGGAATAAATTCCACTCTCAGGCACAGCTGTATCCTAGTGGTTTATGAGGGTCCAGGACCCCTGAAACTCTGATCCACCATTTGCAATGCCAAGATGGTTCCAAAGTTCCACAATTACAAATTAGTCCTTCCACCACCCGAGAGAGAGACACAGAGAAAGCAAGCTGCTGTCACTCATACCGAGTCCTCAGCCTCATTCTCACTCATCTAAAACTGTGGATTTGGCCTCTACAAAATATGCATTACTTGTCTTAGTGCATAATCCTCATTGGAAGCTATAAATGAATCACTAGAACTCAAAACCAGCACACACCTTTGATTTGTAATGTTTGTGATGTTTGGCAAGTGACTCAATTTCTGTGGGCCTTCGTTTTATTATTATCAGGAAAAGGAAAGATAGTAATACCTCTACTGAGGATGAAAATGGCTAAGCCATGGACAATTCAGGACAAATGTCTGCAAGTAAATTGATTATTACTTCTTGTATTCATTTAGGATGGTATTTTGAACAGTGAGTTGGAGTAAGTGCACCTTTAATATGTTATTTAATGCTGTAATTATGATTTTCTCACAGAGGCTTTTAAGGTAGAAAACTTCAGATTGGGGGGAACAACTTCAATTGTCAATTTAAGTCTAAAAATCTGCCATCTTGTGTTTCCCTGATGCCTTTTTCTGGACCAAGAATTCCTGTTACATCACTGAGAAACATGTGTGGTGCTTGCCACATGACGCTGTGTGGGCATGAGCGTGCCACACTGAGAAGGAGAGGCACTTGCCCCGCCGGCTTGGACAGCAAAAGGGAGGGAGGGGGCTGGCTGCAAAATTCTCCAGCAGAGGACACATGAGTATAACAGCAGAGCACACTGTGAGGAAAAGAACTTGAGGCAAAGACCTCAAATTGGTAGGAAGGAAGCAAAATGGTGTTCATAGAAGAATCTCAACAAAACAATGTGACATCAGCGGAGGATGAGTTGAGTTTGTTGAACGGGTTATTTTCTTTGGAGTCCTTTTCGCTCTTCTGCACTCAGTGGAGAGATGGCTGTATGTTCCCACAGCACCTAACAGGGAACACTTGTGACTTTCTTGCCCGGCGCCTGGAAGTTCATTCCTGCATCGGCCGTGCTGGAGCTGTACCATGACAAGCGCAATGAGGAGGCTAGTGGAATACTTCTCTTTCTTGAAATTTAATTTATAACACTTAATTCATCTTATCACCAGTCAATGCATGGTAGTAGAGGAAGTGATGGTTTTATGTAAGAGGGATTTTATTGGTTACATTTGAAAACAATCCTGTCCTTGCTTTTATTCAACATAGCCTTCTAAAGCTTACTTCAAATTTTGTGATTTCTCGTTGAGAAGGCTTCATAGTGCAGACCTTTATTGCCATCTCCATATCCATACAGAATATGGGAAAGAGGGATTACATATCAGTAAAAGATCCTGAAGCAAGTCAGTGGGCATCTTCTAATATACTGCTTTTTCTCTTTTTCTTTTTTTTTTCTTTTTGTCTTCTTATTACTCTAGCTGTTGCCCATAACATCCTCCCATTCACAACTGTGTTCACTAGCATGATGTTTCAACTTAGAGTACATTACTTTACAACAGTATTTTTCAAAGTGTGGTGCAGCAACCATAAACATCCAAAGTACTCAATTCCTTGTTTAAAGCATCAATTCCTTGGCCAATGGTGTCAAAATAACTGGAAGTCCAAAACTCATGGGGTAACATTTATAAATATTACATCTTCATGTGCATAGAAACCTTTGAGAACCATTGATCCAGAGTTTCACTCCTCCCCCAATACACTAGCAGCTCATATATGTGATTTTAGGCTTTCCAGTAAATAAAACAAGATATAGGTGAAGTAAACCCAAAATAGTATTTTTTTCAACATGTACAGATATAAAAGTATGAAGATATTTTATGTTTTTACATACTACACCTTCAGAAATCCAGTGTATATTTTCTATTTATACCATACTTTAATTTGGAACATGTGTATATCCAATGTTCTAGAAATGTATGGAGCTAGTGTCTATCGCATTGGACAGTATGTCTAGAGATATGAGAGACTCTTTCTTGTTAACACAAACTACTAGTGTAGTCAGATTTTTATCATGCCACATGGCTCTCATTTATCATAGGACATGTAATATTTCTGATGTGTGAACTGACTAAAATGAATGTTTTCAGAAATCTCACATTCTGCTAGCCATATATCTGTAAAATTTGAGCTAGTACCATTTGATTACATAGCAGTAAGATCATTACTTAAGTTTTTTCTCACCTACAGGATATTT